>JAGFMF010011408.1:478194-505104 GCA_019455555.1 Galemys pyrenaicus | reverse complement strand
TAGAAGCCAAAATTAGAGGAAGCTGCAGGAGATGAACAGTGGCGAGTGATTGCCCCTTGCTACTCTCTAAGTGGGGAAGACTCCACTCAGGAAAATTCAAGACCACAGAAAATCCTTCAAATCCTATTTCCAACCTAGGGATGTGTTGGATTTTCAACTATGTTCATCCCAAATTATCATTCAAATGAGTCCGCATTCCCACACACCATACCAGGGGACAAGGTGGCTCCAGGGGCTATCTTTACAGTAGGCGGCCAGCCTGGGTTCAAGCCCCAAACACAGCCCTGCCTAGGCCACAGAAGCGCCAACGGTGGGATGATGTCCCACAGGTGCTCAGGCAATGGTACCCAGAGCCGGGGAGCAAGGTGCGTACCTTATAGCCAAGACGTGCAGCCCGCTGTAGCAGGGTCTCGCCAGCATTTTTGTTCACTATGAGCCGACGAGCCTCTGGGGGGATCTGCCGAGCTGTAGGTGACTCCGAGGCCTCCTCTAGGCCAGCACTTCTGGACTTAGAAGGTGTGCACGATTCTGTAGGTTTCATTGGGGTGAGAGATTTGGGAGACCGTGTCTTCTGCTGGTTCCAACGCCCTTTGCCCTGGAAAACAAAGATGCAGAACTAGGTGAGCATAAGTTCCCATATGAGCAGATGCTGCCAGGCTCAATCTTCAAGCCCATAAAGGAGTGATGAAGGGGTTGGAAATCAGAGATAGACAGGACATCCCAGCTCTTGGCAAACGTTCTGCATGCCTTCTTTAACTGCTTTGATCCCCGTTTATTGAGGTTTTCATAAGACATTTCTATAAACACGCAAAAGCAAATTCTGAAAGTAAAGCGAGGTAGAGACTACAAAGCACAGCCGCTGAAGCCTTCACTCTTATTGCAAAAACCTTCCACTGCCTCTAACCCTCCCAGAACTTTGCCCCCAGATCACACCCACGCCCACCTGAGGCAGTGGACAGTACTACTTCCCACAAGACCTGGGGCGAGACCCCACCTCTTTGAGCCTTACCTTCTTCCTTGCAGAGTATTTGAGGTAATGCACTGGAAAGGCTCCAGAACAATGTGCAGGGTGGGTGCTTTACATTAGAGTCTTTGCCTCATGAATAAGCCCAACAGGTCTCCTCTTTCCTCTCATTTGGAACTGGAATGTCTAGAGCAAGTTGACATGCCTGTTCCACTATGGTATATTGGGTCTATGAGGACAGGTAATTCATTTCATTAGTTTAGGGGTCTTCTAATTGGGAGGGGCTGCACTCAAGGATACAGACCCAAGGAACTTCATCTGGGCCTAAGGGAGATGATGAAATTCACAACTTGGAGCTGAGGCCATAACTGGATGAGACTTTGGAGGGCTTGGGAAGGATGAGCGTACCTTGCCAGTGGGAGAGGTACTGGGAGTCCAAAGGGCCGACTGTGCCCTCATTAGACTCCCAACTGGCCCCTGAAGAAGCCCACCACCTGACATGCATGCTCTTACACTGGATAAGGCTGACCTGTGTAGCCAATAGGAGACTGCAAAGATGACGTGTGTGCCTTCTGAGGCTAGGTCCTAAAACAAGACAGTGTGGTTTGGCCCTGTTTGCTTTTGGATCACTTTTTCTGAGGGAAGCCAGCTGCCATGTCATGAGACACTTGAGCCTCTAGAGAGGTCCGTGAGGCAAGGGCCTCCTGCCAACAACTACCGTCAACTCACCAGCATGTAAAGGAGTCATCCTTGAAACAGATCACCCAGCCCCAGTCAAGCCTTCACATGAATGTAGCCCTGGAATGTAAGCTATGGAAGACCCCAAGCCAGATCCAGCTAAACTTGAATTTCTGACCTCCAGAAACTGTGGAGAATACATGTTTATCAGTGCATCAGGGTGCTTTTAGGGTAGCCTGTCACACCACAAGAGATAACTAATACATCCTATTTATTCAAATTCCTAAGAGCATCTAGCGAAATAAGTCAGAAGGCAAAAGAAAAATACCGGATGGTTCCTCCCCTAGGAGGAATATAAGGGAACCAAATAAGGATCAAGGAAAGGAACAATAATAACAATAAAGACACAACAAAAACCAAAATGAGAAGACAAGGACAAATTGGGGACACCTGGTGGGGAGGGGGTACGGGGAGGGTTGAGGGCAGATGGGAGCACGAGGGACTGAGGTGATGGTGCACTGGTGATATGGCGATGGGGAATACATGGGGATTACAACTGATGTCAAATATATATAAATAAAGGAAAAATTTTTTTAAAAAAAACAAATTCCTAAGAGCATCAAGGTCTCACTGAAATTCTATGCCTTCTATAACACTCTAAAATTCTCTAGTCTCCATTGCCCTCTCTCTCTCTGTATTTCTAGAACACCTCATCTGAATCACACACAACTTAATCCCTGATGCCTCACTGTCTTAATTCTTTCCATTGTCTCATAGGCCAGTCTAGTTTCCTTTGCTAAGCATTTAAGCTCCTTGGGAGCAGGGCTCATATTGTCTTCTTCTCTTTTGTTCCTTTTAGCACTTAACTCAGGCTTGAGTTAAGATATTTGTTGACTTGTGCAGAGCACCGGGCAGGCAGAAAAGTAGTCTAGAAGTGCATGAAACCAGGAAAGGAGCGGCAGTAGAGAAGAGATAGCCAGGGCATTTGTTTCCTCTGGCAAATCCTAAGACAAGAAGAGCTACTATCCATCTCTACCTTGAAAGGAAAGTGAGGTACAGTTGCTAGCAGGAAAGCACAGCTATGAGTGTAGAATGCTGCTTTGTTGCCAGGAAGGTAGAGGTATATAATGGCAACACTAGAGGATGCTGGGTAAAGTGCCCAGGTTTTGGCTGGTCAAGCCAGGAGCCAAAGGGTGACTCTCCCTCAGGGAATCAGAACTGCCAGAAGCAAGGGAGATTGCCTGATAGGGGGAACAATGGCAAATGGGGGCCCCCTCCACTACCCCTGTGGAGTCCCTGTGGGAAGAAAGTGTCCCAGGCTTTTGTGTTGCAGGCGCCCTCCCCACCATCTTGCTTCCCAGTACAAAGCACTGTGCCACGGGGCAACCAGAGCAGGCGTAGTGAATTTGAGAAAAAGAAAGGCTGGAGGGAGAAAGGGAGACCCTGGGAAGGGACAGAACCTTTCTGGGAGGAAGATTTCAGTGGACAGTACCAGGCAGAATAATCAGACAGGAGTATCAGTGTGGGCTGCTGAAGGTCAGGTGGCTGGTCATCTGTGTGAGACAGAGCCATCTGAGTACCTCAAGAGAAGCAGAGGGAAGCAGAGGGGACCACCTACCTTACCCAAATCTACTCACAGTTGTCATGATTCCCTGTCTGGCCATCCCCTCCCCCAGTGTCTCCTGGACACAGACAGAAGCCACCCATTGAGAGTGGAGGCAAAGGGTAAGAGCCAAAGCCCCGGGTGCACCCAGGCCTGCTTTACATCCCAACTCTGCTGCTCATGACCCCTGAATGACCTCACACAGGTCCCTTAATTTCCTTGAACCTCAGTTTTCTCACCATAAAATGAGGACAACGGTGCCTACTTCCAGCAGTGACTGTGGGAATTAAAAGAGAGGAGGGATTACTTACTACCACCTCGCCATTCAATGCCTCTGTCCTCTCATTCTCAACTCAGCCAAAAGCTTGAGGGTGCACACCAGCCTCAGAGAGCACTTTATGATTCTCAAAGCCTTTCATGTCCCTTGCCTCCTTTGTTCCCCCAAGTACTCTTGTGAGATAGGAAGGACATGGAGTACTACCTCCGTTTTTAAAGATGAGGAAATAGGTTTGAGTACCCTGTCTGAGCTAGAACTGGACTGCCAGGGAGGAAGAGGCAAGGAGCAGGGACAAGCAGCCAGGTTCTCCCCTTGGCCCGTGCCATTCTAGAGCTGGAAAGGGTCATAAGAACCATAAGGAGCAAAAGCAAGCCCAATGTGACCTCTTTTCTCGTTGGATTTCAGTGACAAATACACACTACAGGTCTACACTTGAAGCTTGCATTCAATTGTCAGTAAAGCTCACCCAGGAAGAGGAAAGTGTTTGTTTTCAAGTCCGTGGGGAACCCAACACCAACACTATGAACATCAGACCCAAAATTCAATGTCAGTTTTGAACTGGGTTCTGGAACACTTGCTTGGCTGCCAATTGGTGAAAGTCACCCACTCTTCTGCTTCTCTGAGAAGAAAAAGAATTGGGGAGGGGGCATGGAGAAGAGTGGCCATAACCAGACCTAACTGGAATTCCTTCAGACCCTCAAGCAGCATCTTTGTCTGGACATCAACATCCTTGCTTCTGTAAGTTGTCTTCTACCTTGATTGGCTCAGAAAGCTCGCTGATTGGTTTCCAGTGAGTTAAGCCCAGACAAAAGCTTCTTGATTGGACGTTAACAAGCCTATTCAGCCTAACATCCTGCCATATTCTTTAACTCTTCCTTAACTCAAAGAGATCCAAGGATTCTCAAGGAAAAGTTATTATAGGCCAAACCCTATAGTTCGTAAATCCTTATTGTTAGCTCTGACTTTTATTCCCATTTTTCAAATCCAGTCCCAACCCTTCTAGAACTAGTTTAAAATACTTTTGATACATATGGGTTCATTTGATACTCCTGACCCCCTCACACTCAAGCATTATTGACTGAGGAGCCTATGGAACGCCTGTCAGCCAGCTCACTTCCAGCTCCACAGCTCCCCTCCCTGGCAACATACAACATACCTTTGTCTCTTCTGAGATGGTGCTCATGTGCTTGGTCTTGCACTTTCGTTTTCCTGATGGCTTTTCTGAATTTTCAAGGCAGGCTGGCTCCTCCAAGTTGTTTGGGAGGAAACCATTTGGTGAATCTGAGATCCCCTGGGCTTTGTTGGGCAAAGGAATGTTCCTGTTCCTAAGGCGGTGCTCTGAATTTTGGGAGGAAGCCTTCTGCTTACGGGCCTTTAAATCTGAAGGCAAGAAACAAGAAAGGATGGGTGTCAGGGAAATGGGACACAGAAAAGTAGTGCCTTCCTCTAAGATGAATCAGAGGACTCTGGGGCTTCAAATCTCAGTACAAAGTTATGGACTACCAGCTACCAGTATCTGATGTGGTGCTGACTCTTCCACTGAATGCTTCTGGAATAGACTCTGTACTTTAACGTCAAAGTCCCTCTTCCGAAAGTAAGAGACAACTCCCAGCCCTGCCAGCAGGGGGCAGCTCAGTTAGCTGTTCACAGATGAGGGTAATTTTTAAAGCATTTCCCTAGACCCCAGAGCAAATCAGAAATTTCTTTTCCGCTTCGTCTCCTTCCCTACCACCGCCACCCCCCCACAGACACACACACATCTTTCTCTCTTTCTTCATACCAATACAAAAACAAATTTAGTAGCTCTGCCGAAGTGAAACATGAAGTATACTAGGGTGGGGAGTGAATGGTAGAAGGAATTGTTCATAGCCTGAGCTCTACCCTTCTAACTCCCCTGTTGGTCACTCTCCAAGTACACCAAGTTCGAAGCCACAGAGACTCCCCGAAGCCAAAAGGTACCTTGGACCCTACTTAGATGGTGGGCCATGGCAGAAACCTACTGCTTTCCCTAATTGGAAATCAAGTCACTGGTGTCACTGGAACACACTGGGCAATATCTATGATTCTAGCCACAGCTCACTGAACAAAATGGACTCTAATTTCAAAAGGTTTGCTGGGAACTCCATCAACAAGAGCCTTATCCCACCGGGTCAGTCCTAAACCCCACATGTAAGGGGGAATAGACTGTGTTTACCCACACCTCTTAATGCAGTGTTACATGGCCACTGCTGTGTGATTGATGGGGGTGAGTGATATTCTGCAAGTCTCAATTTCCATCTCTGTCAAATATAATCCACATTCATCCACTGGTATGAAAATTAAATGAAATAAATAGGTAACATTTGCCTATTTAAGTGCAAACTCTTTAGGCAGGACCATGCCCATGTGTTCTTTATCTCCCCCCACAGGACTGACCGCCATGCCTGGCATGTAGCAAAAGATCAGTATATCTGTGAAGTGACTAAGTGGCCTCAGTTTCTCCAATATGTAAAGCAATGGATTGGGCAAGAGCCAGGAGTTCTTACTTTGCCATCCCCTGACCTTGACATGTGTGCCCCACGTGTGACATCGCTGTCAGAGTAGGAACCATCATCAAGCGTGAAGATCAGGCTGTAGGTGAGGCACAGCTCTTACAAAGTCAGCTGTCTTACCACCCCTTTTTCCCAGTTAGCTCCAAGCCTCTAGTGGGTCTCCACACATGTCAAAGAACTGCTGTTGAGGGCTTCTAATGGTACTTCCAAGCCCAAACATTCTAAACCAGGGATTTTGCCGTAACAAGTTCGGGCTGAGCCAGAAGAGGCAGTGACAGAACTGTGCCTGAAAGGACCTCAGGAAACACGGGGAAGCTGTATTACAACATCTGACATCACAGGAAATGCAGCAGCCCCCTGCCCAGCTTACTCAGGGCAGGGCAAGTTCTTGAGTGTGGAGAAGCAAGAGCTTCACAGTAACACGAAGGGAACAGAGAGTGGACGCACTAGGGTGAGAGTGGTAGCGTTCTTCCTGTCTCCTCTGCAGGTCAAGAAGGGAGATTCCCAAGTCCAGGAGAAAAGGAAATGACATGAGGCTCAGACAGGAGTAAGGTGACCTATCTAGTCTGGCCTTTTCCTGATTCTCTAATATTGATCTGAAAGGCAGTATGAGGAACTGACAATAGGTTCAGGCACAGCTCTTCAAAAGGCCAACTGTCTTACCACCCCTTCCTCCCAGCTAGCCCCATCCCATTACTGGAAGGGGTCAGAGCTTTCTGGGAAAAGAGATGTTCACCAGGCAAGGCCTTCATGAGGATACCATCAAATCTGGAGGAAGAAGACCAGACCATGTGCCAAAGCCAACAATACCCTCACACACAGCATGGAAGGAGAATGACCTATTTTCCAATGACTGGAACTCATGCAGGCTGTTCTCCATGCTCCTGGAGGGGTTTGAGTAAAGGCTAGCTACTTGTCAAAAGTGCTTTTGAGATTTCTGAAAAGGTAGAAATCTGGACCACAGCAACCTTGAAGGTCTTTCTGGATCCCAAAGCTGTTAAGTTCCATTCAGAAGTTTCTAAACTTTGAGGAAACAAGCTCTCATTAGAGAAGACTGGATGATACAAAAACTCGTCGTTATCCTAACATAAAGTGTGACATGGGAACATCTTGACATGCCAACATCTTGACAGTTCATTCCTGACCAATCCATTATGGCTCTGGCAGAAAAAGGTGGGGGATTATCCCCACTCTCTCACATAGTTGATGAAGATTAGCTCAATTACTCTCTGCAGTGTAGGGACAGGTATCATAGATATCTCTACTTAAACAGAAATGAGGTTTAGTCTTCTTTGCATTCTAGCAAACCCAGAAGCTACAACCCATTCAGTATGTGCTAATCCAGTTCTCACTAATGAGACTACAGATAGTTATTGGCAGCTCAGGATGAATCCATCATAGGAGAAAATCAATTGTTGCTTCAAGGGCAGAGGTCAGAGAAAGAGATGGAGGGACAGAGGTGTTCTTATGGAACCCAGAGATGTGTTTTTTTTTGCTCATCTAGAAATCCACTCTAGGAATGAGGCTGAACAATACTTAGCGGAACATACCGATATTTGCCTCTGTAACAGTCTGTGCCTTCATGATTACATTTTATAGCATCTGATGTAGCCAAAGAAAGCCTGGTTTTTCCTTTGGGCTGCCTGCTTTTCCAACTCAGGTCCAATAAAAACGATGCCACCTTGGGTCACCTCAAAGCTTCACTCCACCGCTTAGAACCTTTGTGTCTTTAACCAAGAAAGCAAAGTTGTGCCCGCTTCTACTCCAAGTTCTTCTGTTGTGCTGAGGAAACCATTGTATTTCTCTTTAGTTTAGGGGCTGGAGGCATCCCAGGAAAGGCAGCCAATGCCCTCTTTCTTCTTGAACCCAGGATTCTAGGAGAAAGAATCCAACCTCCCAAAAGGCCCGACTCCCTCAAGCCAACCAGAAACTTCCCGGAATCGAGTTGTCCCAAGCCAAGGATGTCACTGTGGCCTTGCCCACAAGTTCAGACTTTTATATAAGAAATTGGAGGGTTCAGGCCTTCATGTCCTCAGCTCACCTGTTGGTCAGTCCGAACTCATTCAATCTCAACCCCAAGCCAAAACCTTGGGACTAGAGTTGAGTGACCCCCTCTGGCAGCTGGAGCTCACAGCACAAGGTTTCTATGGGTGCAGAGGCTGGCGTGGAGAAGGCAAGATGCCCGAGGGTCCCCAGAAGCCAAAGTCACTGTGGTTTAGGGACAGGTGACAGCAGCTCACTGGGACAGCAGCCCCCTGGCTGGCCTTACCTGCTCTCCCTTTCCGCCGCTGCTCTTCTTCTTGCTCGGTCAGGTACTCTCCAGTCTGATATTTTCGACTCTTCTGTCGTCTCCGTTTCTTCCTCTTCATCAAGCCTTCCTCCTCATCTTCCTCCTCCTCCTCGTTGGTGTCCCACATTTGCCGGGCAGCCTCTGTTCTCCAGGGTATTTCTCGGGTTCGCCACAGGTGCCTGCGGCCCTGGCTCAGCAGAGTCTTGTCTTGGGCATGGTGACTGCGATATTGGGTGTCCCGTTGGGCCTTTCTCACCTTTCGACGCTTAGCTGGGGTGGGGGTCACCTCCTCTTCCTCTTCTGTAGGAAAGACTTCCTGACTTCCCATGTCACTGTCTGCCATACCAGCAAAGGAGCTACAGATGCTTCCTGTGGATGGGATGTACAGAGGTCGGTCAGGTACCTCTTCAAAGGACAAAAAGTATGGTGTCGAAGCAAGTGCCCTGGATTAGGAGTTTGAAGGTCTGGGTTCAAGTTCAGGCTGTGCCAGCTATTTGCTGTACACTCTGGGAAAATTCCTTCACTTCTGTTTCCTCATCTATAAAACTGAGATACTGTTGTCTGCCCTACTGACTTCACAAGACTTGTTGGAGGCTCGAATGAGGTAATTTGCCCATAAGCACTTACACCGTCCAACATATCACACAACTATCATGCATGAGAACCACATACGCTTCCTCATCCACATTGTTGTGCCAATTTAATTCATTCCACATACTTACTTAGTGCTTACAAGGTGCTAAGAATTGTGAGTGGCAGGAGAAAGCCACAGGTCCTTGCCTGTTAGAAAATGAGGGTTCAGCAGAGGGCAAGGGAGGGCACATTGACATGGCATGCCCCCACCCCGATCACTGTATGGCAAAACCGATCTCGCTGACACCCTGGATAAGCCAAATCATCGCAGCAGAAGTCTCAGGAAAAGCGAAGCAAGAAGAAGTCCCTTTCCAGTGACACTGCCTGGGTAGTCAGGCCCCGGGCAGCTTAGCAGGGCCCCTCCCCTTTCAGTGCCCCAAGTCCTAGTGAGTGGCCAGAGTCCAGGGGTAAAGCCTTCTCCCTGGCACCTGTCCCACCCCATTGCAGCTGTTCTTCACTGCCGGGTAGGCTCTTCTTCTCCCCATCACCCCAGGATGACAGATGGCCCCTTTTCTGCCCTCCTTGGCCACCCTACCAAGAAGTCATTTTCCTCGCCACTCCTTCATTCAACTCTGATAACAACAGAAAGTCCAAGCCTAAATTGGCGAGTTTAGCACTAGAGGAGAGTTGACATCTTCCTTGGAAGCAGCTTTGAGGAGCCACCATCTTTCTCCCAAGACCTGGCTATTAATTTGATAATCCCCAAACCCAAGCAATGTCAGAAGAATGAAGAAATGGTTCGAGGCAGAGTGGCCCTTGACCAAAGTTTCGAGTCATTTAGACCACTTAAAGAGAGAAAAATAGCCAGTAAACTTTCCAGTATACAGACCAGGCAGGGAACGAAGTGTTCTGGTTAATCTAATAGTCTGGTTAACACAGAATCACCATAGAGATCACACAGGGGTCACCAATTTCCAAAGAATCAAATACAATACAATGTGTTTAGCACTAAAATGGGACTGGTCATAATATAATTGCTCTTTCATGATTCAAAAGACACTTCAGAATTTTTCAAGGCCTCTAGGCCATCATTACAAGCCCCAATTATCACTGTGTATTCCATGTGTTTAGGAGCCAGTTAATAGGACGTCAGATAACTGAGCTTACACTGTGCACGGCTTCCCCATTCTAGCCACTCTGCATGGTAATCTGGGTGAACTGGAGCAACCATCTCCAGCACCACATACCAACATGGAGGCTACCAGAAAACAGTGGTGGTTGGAAAGAGCTCTCTGCTTTCAGTGATTGGAGGTTGACCAATACGCATTCAGAGAACCAAATGTGATTCTGTCAGTGCTGATTCTCTCTAATTTTGATGACATATATCACATAGTGCAATAAGACTGAGGCCCAGAGGTTAATGGTCCATGCCTGAGATTGGCCGCAATAATCATGAAATGCCACAGCTTTGAGTAGAACTAGTTTTCCTAAGTGGTGCAGCCCTTTTCCTCTTTCCACCTCTCCCAACAAGAGGTATCAAATCCCTGCTCTGGAAAGTTAAGCAAATAGTTCTAAAATTCTAGGCACTGTCCCCTATACCCTGCCCAGGCTCTCATGTGTCTTCAAGGAGCTGAGCATCTTGACACAGTGAAATCAAATTCCCAAATCTCCACTTGTACCAAAGGCAAAATAGCTCAACAGATTTCTACCTCTCTTTGCAGAGAAGTGCCAAGAGGGCCAGGGCCTCAGACTCACTCACCAGACTGGCTGCGTGTCCGGGTGCTCAGAACCACAGGGATGAAGTCCCGGAAACTGCTCTTTGCTTTCTTTTCCAAGGAACCTGGAAAGATGTGTGGTTTCATGGAGAAGGGAGAAACATCACAATCAGAGTCTAAGTCGAGAAAGTTCACCTGTGAGGCTCAGGCGGGGAAATCAAGGCAGGGATTATATTTTTTTTCTGGGTTACTTTCATTAATGCTCCCATGTTGCAATCACCTGTGTCTTAGTATGAAGCAAGGAGGTGGCGGGTGTCAAAAACTGGATGGTGGGCCATTTTTGCTGACTCCAAAAACGGCAGTGCACAGAATCGATTTGCTAATGTGCCGGAAAGTAGAAGGCTGCCTGTGTGACCATGAGGCTGCTGCACCTCCACCAAGTTATAAGCGAGCTAAAGCAGGGCAGATTGCCAGAGAAGGGCAACCTCAATGAGCCTTAGAGAACTGAGTGAGGCAGGAAGACGGGAGCAGGGAGCAGTGAACAGAGGGAAACTGCTACGTAGGAACAGATTTCAGAGACAGGTCACACTGGAAAGGCAAGGCCATGAACACAGACTACTGTGGCAGGAATACTGGAGGTTTTCTCACAGAGGCGGGTGCTGAGGAACTATTAGTGGTGCACCATACAGGTTGAGGACACACCTCCCCACCCCAAACATCCTATGTATCCCTAAATAAAAATAAGGGTTTAGGATTTCTCTAAACCCTTCCAGTCAGCAAGCTAGCTTTTTATTTTTAACTTTTCATAATGGGAGTTTTTAAATATACCCAAAGGAAGAGAAAACAGTGTAACGAACCTCCATTCTGCTGTTTTTGTCTCAGTACTCATTAAACCTGCTTCTTTTCCAAGCCTAGACCCATGGCAGTGTACCAGATGGGCTACTGTTGTAGGACTGACTTTTGTTCTGTGAAAACCACCTCCTTTTGCCCTCAGAACCTGCCTTATTCTGGCCACCAGTATGAGCAGAAGAAGCCTCTACTCCCATCTCCCTTGTCTTTTTCAGAGGTGTCAATTCTCTCTTTCTTCCACAGTGAGGGAGTGTCACTTTTCTGGTCAGTCTCAGAGCCCCTGCCCCGAGTTGCCACAAGGAACCCTGAGCGGCCCAACCCAGAGGGCTAGGATCTATGGGGCCTACCTTCCTCGTGGCCATCGGCTCGTTTTCCTGGAGACTGGGACTCTGGCTTTGTTGGCTTCCGGTGCTTGTGCTTTACCCTGACTCCATTGTGCTCTTTTCCTGAATCTGAAGCCCCCCTGGGGCTTTTCTTGGTGGGTTCCTGGGGGTCACTGGGCAACTTCCGGCACTGTGGAGAGGTAGAAAGAGTCAGATCTGAAGTCTCTTTTGCCTCTTGAGTAAGGTCTCCTAATGTAGAGACATGGGCCCCCATTCTGCCACATGAACATGAGCTGCCCAGGGTGGGGGACTGGGGAGAAGGGGCTGCATGCTGTCTTTCACAGTGGGCTACACAAGCTTCCCCCCCACCACTCCCTGACTGAATCAAGTACCCTTGCTAATCCCCATAGATGTCTATACCCCATCATTTTAAAGAGGTTTAGAGAGTCTGCATTCACAGGTAAACACCCAAAGTCATTTTAAAAGGGGCAAAGTCAGGGCCTATACTCTCTATTCAAACTCTAGTAGAGAGATGGGCAGAAAACAAAAATGCCTCTTCTACAACTTGGGAGACTACACTGTTCAAATAACTTTTCTGTGAATGGTACTGACACCAGTAACTGAAAATAATTCTCAATGTGGTTCAATTCAAGAAAAATGGTCTATTTTCATGTGTAAATTAATACCAGAAAATAACTAAGGCAAAAAAACCTGACAGGAACCATTCAAATTCCCCATACTTAAGAAAGATACAGAAAAGGCCCAGGCATCATTAAAAATGTGACTTTATACTGTAGTAGTAGTTTCAATTTTTCACAATGCTCTCCTCCCTATTATTTAATTTTTTCTTCCAACAACCCTGGGAGGAGAAGCTAGTACCATCTGCAATGAACAGATGAGGAAACTGAAGCTCCAGGACAAGAGGTTATATGCTTTGTCCAAGGCAACACACAAGTGTAGCTTTACTTCCACTGGCTCAGGGGTTGCCACTGGCCAGGCAAACCTGTAAGTCAGTCATTTGTACCTGCAGGAAGAAAACAGCCAAGGTGGGACTAAGACCCAGGGCTCCCGGCTCCCTCGTGGTCCTCTCCACACCAGCTCCCATACCTCTCCTTCCCTACTTGCATCCTCCACTTTTTTTTGCTCAGCCCCATCCACACCTACTGTTTGGTACATCAGATGGACAGGCCCAAAGGTTGTGTTGACACATGGCAAGGATACCCAAAACCTAACAGCCACATTCGCACAAATTCTGAGGTCTCTCTATGCCACTAAACAAGAAATAGGGTAAGGTAGTACCCTGGGAGTACAGAATAAGTAAAATGTTTTAACAATAAAGCAGGCCCCAGGAATAAAGGAAGAGTTGTTTTGACCCTAAGCAGGCCCACACACCACCTTCTAGGTTACCATTGTCTAGCTCCAGCTCAGGGGATGAGAGCTACTGATAGAACATTTTCAGGAGTAGTGTGTGTATGTGTGTGTGTGTGTGTGGGGGGGGTGTCTCAATTTTCCATGGACGGGAAGTTACCATTCCCCATCCAATACCAGAGATTCCTACTATCAGACAAGCTCCTTCTGCATCTTATTCAGCAGAGGGCTGAGCTGAAAATTCAAGTTCTGTTCTCCCCTCTGCTTGTTGCCAGTTCCTGCAAACCAAAGTGTTAGGAGACTGAATTGGGGAGGAAAGAGGAAGATGAGGAATTGCTGCTTAAAATCTGACCTTCAACTATGGTCAGAGAAAAACTATTTTAAGTCAGGGGGAATAAAGTTAAATGCACAAAAATTAGAATATATACTATTTATTTCTGAATATCATTTTTAGCAGGTTCTTTCAAGCATAGACCATTAACTTCTACTTCCTAAGATAGACAAAAACAAGTAAAACTGAGTATCTAGAAGGGATTTCTGTCTGTATCTTCTGTAAGAATAGCACTGGGAGTAAAAATGCGTTGTATATGCCAACTTGGGCAAAAAGTTGAAAGGACTGGGAGACCACATAAGATGAGTGTTCCAGTTAACAGTTTTGAAAGGTTTTCCAAAGAATTTTCCAAAAGATGAAAAGAAAATAAAATCCACCCAGCACCAAATGAAGCAGAATTCTCTCTTTGCTGATGATTCGAGATTCCACAAGGCTTTGGGGCAGGTGGTAGCCGAGACAGGAGACTATTCTGAATCTTAGCCATGCCCTGAAAGGGGCTGTTCCGTTTTTTGTTTGTTGCTTTTTTTTTAAAGCAACCTCAGAGCTCAAGAGCACACAGTGAGAGTGGTAGAATGGCTTGGCGTTGAAGTTCATTTGTGAAATTGACATTACTGGAGATGTTTCTGTTGTAAGAGCTAACCCTACACCAGTACAAACCCAAAGCAAACCTTGGGGCTGTTTTGAATTAATCTTAGTTTTCTTAGCAATGGTTTCTTTCTCAGGAAAATGGGACATGAGGAAAGAAAACCCTGAGTTATTTGCTCTCCTGGAAAATGGACATTTACTAAATCGTTACAGGTAGTCCCAAAAGGCTGCTTCAAGATGCCTGATGCTGTGCCTTTATTCTCTGCCCTCTACATCTGTCAATTGACCCAGTAAACTGTTCATCTGATATAGGAAGGGGCAGTACCTGCGTGGCATAAAGTCATCTGCAAGACGTAAGGTCCATGACAGCAGAGACTGTTTTGTTGGTAATGCTAACAAGAATAACACCAGCCACTACTGCTTACTTATATACCATACAATTCACTTATTTACATGTACAACTGAATTGTTTTTGGTATAGTCAGAGTTGTGTGACTGTCACCACTATCAAGTTCCAAAATTTTTTCATCACCCCTAAATGGAAACCCCATACCCATTTAAAGCAGTCACTCCCTAACTCCCCATCCCCTCCAGCCTCTGGTAACCACTAATCTATTTTCTGTCTCTATCAACTTACCAGATCTGGATATTTCCCATCATCACCTCATTTATCCTTTACAACAAACCCTATGAGCAGGTACTATTCCTATCTCACTCCATAGATGAGAAAACTGAGGACCAGAGAGATTAAGTAAGGTGACAGATATCACACAGGAAGAAACAAGGTTAAAATTCAAACTTGGGCACTGTGCCTAGCTGCAGAGAACATACTCCTCAGCAGAAACCTGTACCTCCATCCTGAAGATGTGTTATCACTGCCTGCAAGGGACAGAGAGATAGCAGCCACTCAAAAAAAATTTGCTAAATGTTTGCTGAAACAACTATACGTAAGGAGAGCTCAAGAGAGTGGGACATAGCCGAAGAACGTGGACTGTGGAGTCAGTGACTCTGACTCCGCGGTTGGAGCGCTAGCTCTATTTAGCAGTTGAGTGACTTTGGGCAAGTTATCCCCTTAGTCTCTGTGTCCTTCATTTCCTAACTTGTAAATTGGGTGTAACAGTCATCTCATAGAGTTACTGTTAGAATTAAATTAGGTAAGGTATGCAGAAAGCACTTGGTAGAAGTCCAACAAATGGTAACAACTTTAATGACGTGAACTTTCATTATTATTCTTTTTTAAGATTTATTTTATTTATTTATTTATGCATACAAGAACTGGGGTCTAGACTGGAGGTGGGGCAGGGTGGGGAGAGGATTCACCAGAGACAGAGTGGGGAGCAGAACAGGCAGATCTACTGAAATACACTGCTGGGGGGAGCAGCAGGGAGGCAGGTCTGCCGCACCATGTGGGTCAACTCCTTGGCTGGGGATCAAACTCACGCCATAGTGGCTGGTGATAGCTTGATAGTGCTGAGGCTTTAACCCCCGCACCACTAGAAAGGCCCCAACATTATTATTCTTAAATGTAGCTACCTGAGTGAATGCTGTATATATACTCTGTACCATGACTTATTTTCCTATTTGGCATGTCTCTGCTATGCAGAGGAGGTTGTGATGTCATTGAGAAAACCCACGCAAACTCTACTGCTAGGGTTCTGACTGCTAGGGTTCTGAATCTAGAGTCCATGGCTGAGCTCTGGGAAAGGGGCAGGCCCATGAACTTATAAAACTATTTTGACAACTATTCAGACAAAATTCTGAAGTCATGTTTCTGGGGATAAGCTAGTTCTCATCAGCTTCTCGAGCACTATAGGGTCCAAAATAAGACTAAGAGCTTCTGCCACAAATTCATGGTGCTCTTGCTAGGAATCTGCTCATTAATATATATCACCGTCCAATTTGAAGGCCTGATATACTTCAAATTACTTCATGTTATGAGTAAGTCTTAGCTCTCAAGTGCTTCAAGAATCTACTTGGTTTACCAGTGGCCTCCAGATTCCCTCTGGATTCAAGGCAAGCCCTCTTGGGGCCCACTATTTTCGCCTGGAACCTTGCCACCATTCTGAGCCTATGATGCCCAGAATAAAATGCTATCTGCCTTGCACAACAAATCCCAGTGGGCTAAAGCCCAAGACCCTAAAAATTAGGGGGTAAGAAGTGGCAGATGAGCCCAGAAGCCAAATTGGCTCTGGTTCCATAAAGTCCACACAAATCCTAACAGACTCCCCCAGTGGCACAGAGAATGACCCTGTCAAAGGCCCCTTTTGTCCCTGGGTCCCAAAGTCTCAAGGCCAAAGGTCATCTTAGGAAAGGGAAAAATGGTTATGTAGTGAAGGATGTGTTAGTTGATTTCCTTCACCAATACACACTTCTTTTTCTTCCAACTTCTTCTGGGACAATGTTTTCCCTAACCTCCGGGACCAAATCAACTCTCACACCCTACAAAATACAAGCCAGCCCCCCACCCAATGCTAAAATAACATTTATGGAGAATGTGACCCAGAAAGGGGACAGCAGGTCATTATTCAATTTATACAGGCTTTCCAATCCATTCAGTTCACAGAGCTACTTAGAATACTGCCACAGGGAAAGACGAGGTTGCTATATGCAGGACATAGCAGACCACCAGATCTTGGGCCTGCCCTCAATTTCAGTCCAGCACTCACCTTGGGTCCATGGGAACTCCGGGCTATGACCTTGGCTTGTGGCTGCTGCTCCTCACCTTCCTTCTCTTTGCCACACTTCATTTTCTTGGGCGGCAGAGATTCGGTCACCCCATCGGTCACCACCGAGTCTGGCTGCCATTTGTTCTTGCAAGCAAAGACACCTACGCTTTCCTGTTTCACTCGAGCCTGCCCAGTCTTATTCCGAACTTCAGCTGGGCCCCTCTGGGGAGTGCCTGGGAGGCCATCGGCCCGGAAGCAGGTGGCTAAATTGAAGACCACATCACCATCCACCTTCTCCATTTTCACCCGCCCCAGGTCCACCTGGTTTCCAAGCTGTGAAAGCTCTGTGCTGGAGCCCCTCTTGCTGCTCGGGACCACATCCAAGATGAGTTCCTTGGGGCGGCTGTCATGAGGTAGCAAAGGCAGCTCGGGTATCTTGCGCAGGTTTTGGGGGGTGGCCAGGACCAGCTCATGGGACATGTAGGTGGCCAGCACTTGATTCTTAGGCTTTGTGTCTCCTGCCAGTTTCAGGCCACAGGCCCCCTGGGAAGCTTCCATCTTAGGACTGCTGTCAGGACAGAGGTGACTCTCTGATTCCTCAGGCCCCTGATTCATTCTTATGTCCCCACTACTAGGCTTAACAGAGAGTGCCAAAGTCCCTGTCTGAGGGCTGAGAGTCAGGAGGACAGGATTGACTTGTTCTTCATAAGGCTTGGCAGCAATTCGGCAAGTTTTGTTCTTTGTACCAGTGTCCTGCTCTGGAGCAAAAGGGCCCCCAGGTCGTGGCTGCCCCTCGGGAAGGCCATGCATAGCTTCACTGGGACCAAGAGATGGCACACCAGAAAACTCAGAAACAACGCTGGTGGGCCTGACAGGCACCCCCTGACTCGGGGTGAGCTGGCCGGCACTGGAAATGCCAATAGAAAGCAGAGATGCTTGGTGGTACGGTGACCAGCCAACAGGCAGGACCTGGGTGCTGGTGGGTTTCCCATTAACTGAACACCGTGGGTAAATGTTTGCAGGTCCAGCCGGCTTCCACACAGAGAGCTCCTTGGTTTGGCACCCTGGCAGCCCAGGAGCAATGCGGGCCGGGGTGTAACGCTTGACTGTGCTTGGCTGTCCCTCAGTCCCAGCCTGACTACCCTTCTTGCCACAGGTGGCCCCGGTGCTCTTAGGCTCTCCTTGATCGATGATGGAGATGGGCTCCTGCTTGGGAAGATGGCGGGGGTCTCGGTTGAGCCCCAGGTTGGGGTCTTTGTTCAGCAGCAGGGATGCAGGCACTGGGTTAGCCACTCCCACATAGGTGCCAGGAATGGTGCTGATCAGCGCAGTTGAGTTCTTTACCCAGGTGCTCGGGTCCCCATTCCTCACGATCTCTGGAAAGATGACGAAGGGTGAGGAAGTAGAGCCCAGACAAGAAGTGACATTGCTGCCAGCTGCCTGGGTTGTACGCTGAGACCTGGAGAGGACTGTGGAAAGGAGGGCCTTGCTGCTGGTGTGCACGGGGGTCAACACGGGCATGGGGGGTGTCTTGCGCTGGTTTGGCAATGGAAGCTTCTGACGATTGGACTTGGAGGAGAGGTCGAGGGGCATCTCACTGCACTCAGGTGGAGAGGCCATCTCTCGCTCCAGCTGTGGAGGCGACTTAAGGGGAGAGAAGGTAACAGAAGTTCCTTCAGTTTGCTGCTCGGCACCACCTGGCATCTTGGCGGGGTGTGGTGGGGCCGAGCTCACGCTGGGCACTGGCAGCAAAGGTTGTGGAGTTGGAAGTGCCTTGGCAGAAGCAGTGGAGAGGGAAGTATCTGTCAAAGGCCCGGGGACCCCATCAGGGGCAGGCTGGGTGCTGGTGCTGCCAGATGGAGAGGCACAGGGGAGCCTGTTCACTTCTAGAGAAACCAACTTAGAATCTGAAGTCAGAGGCCGGGCCACAGAAAATGCATATGGGTAAGACCGTAGCTCTGGGGAGGCCAGAACTCCAGGAAGACACCTGTCCTGTAGGTAGGATGGCAGGACAGGGAGAGTAAGAGTGGAAGAGACCCCTAGGGTAGTTGGCAGTGTGGCCACACTGAGTGGCTGTCCACAGCTCGGAGGTGGGATATAAACCAGCGGCTGACTCGGGGTTAGTACTGTTCCCGGCTGAAAGGACAGGGGGACTTTTTGCATAGCTGGTGCCTGAGCTGCAGGAAAACACACTCGACTCAAACTAAAGGAGGCTGGGATGGGTGCAGAGGTGGGGATGGCAGTTGGCGTGGCAGCCGGCATGGGTGTGGGGGCTGGAGTAAAGATGGGCGCTGGGGTGGGTGCAGGCACCGGTGTAGGAGCAAAGGCTGGGATGAGGGTGGGGGTAGAAGGCGGGCCAGAGGATGGGGTTGGGGTGGGCATTGGCACAGCTGGAGGGGCAGGAGCTGCTGGAGGCGTGGATGCTGGCATAGGAGCCAGAACTGGAGTAGGAACAGGCGCAAGGACCAGGGTTGGAGCCGAAGGGGGCACGGGAGCCTGAATCAGAGCCAAGGGAGGAGCTGAAACAGGGACTGAGAGTGGGGCAGGAGCCGGGGCTGACAGGGGAACGGGGCCTGAGGGTGGAGCGGAAGCTGGCACAGGTACCAGGACTGAGGCTGAAACTGAAAGAGGGGTGGAATCAGAGATGAGTGTGGGCACTGAGGGAGGCGCCTGGGCCAAAGCTGGGACTGGTGCTAAGGGAGGAGAAGGAGCTGAAACGGAAGTGGCAACCTGGACAGGAACTAACCCGGAATGGGGCACTGGGGCTGGGACAGACAGGGGAACCTGGAATGGATCTGGAACGGATGGGGGGACTGAGGCTGAACCGGGAGCAGGGGGACAGATGGGAGCCGGCAGCGGACTGAAGTTAGTGGTAACCAGAGGCAGGCTTCCCTCCACAGGGACGCCAGTTCCCAGAGTGGCCAAAATGAAAGTATTCTTCTCCCCAACACTGTGTCGAGAGTCCAAAGCCTTTACCCCAGTCGGAGAGCAGTCCACCTGTTTGCTCATTTGAGTGCTGAGGGGAGTCCAGGAGCCGTCGGCCCTGCTGTTGCCGGCCTCAGTGCTGTCAGGAGCAGGAACCTGGAGCCCGTCTCCTGGGCTACTCAGTGGCACCAAGATGCCCTCAGCCTCTGCCCCATTCCCAGCATAGTCCATTTGTGACTGGGGGTCGTCAGGCTTGTCTTCTGCCTTGTGCCCAAGTTTTTCTGTTGCACTGCCATCTGGGTCTGCCCCCCGGGCATTGCTGCCACTCCCAACTGCCGTGAGCTCCACCTGCAACGACAGAGCAGCGTGCCCGTCTTTACTAGCTCTCTGTGGATGGTGCAAGTGTCCCGAGGCCCCAGAGAGGCAACTGTGGGTTCTCTTTGCAACTCGACCACCCAGGTCTTGGCAGAAGCAAAGAGCAGCTGGCCAATTTCTGTCCCATCTACAGCAACTCCTGGGAACTATCCTGTGCCTTTCTGTCCCCATTCTTGGGGTATCAGGCCAGGGTACACTGCCCAGGCAGCTTAGTTCCACCCTTTGGTGGGCAGCACATGACTCCACATACATTACCTTGGAAAAACTGCTGCTGACACAAAACTCCTGAGATCCAAAGTGCTGGCAGTCACCTGTCGTGGACTCTTCATCAGAAAGAGGTGCTCTTCTAATATGGGGGACACAACCAGAAAAGGGACCTTAAGCCAAGTCTTTGGGCCACTACCACCTTCCCCAAAACCCCCCGTCTACCTGGGTGCCCACTAAACCATCCTGTCTCCCTTCCTTTCATGGTTTGAGGGAAATCAAAAGGAACTGGGGAGTCCAACTCACAAATTAGAACCTCCACACCCAGTTCTGAAAGTTCCAGACATGATTCTTCTCTGTGAGCCATCCTATCTCCTTGGGTTCTCGCCAGGAATGTGAAGGATGCCCCACACCTTTGCCCTGTCCCCCACAACATACCCATCAAGGTGACCATACAGGAGGTACAAGACACTGTCAAAAGGGGAGAGGTGATTCACTAAGACCTCAAAAGGCACACAAGGGTTTTTTCCTTAAATGCAATCTTACTTTAAGTCAATAAGGGAGGCTGGCGGCAGGTACCATAAGGGTAATCCTGTTCTAAAACAGATAAACACCTTCACTGTGCTTTAGGCTCTTGACCTGAATCATCACCTATTTACCCAATGGGCTGGCCTAGAGCAGGTACACAGTACACATTTATTAGCACCTTGTACTAACTCCAGGCTGCCAGGTCCCTGGGTACAGAGGGGTACTTCAAAGGCTTGACTTCTTGCCCTCCAGGGTACATTTCTCCTTTTTCTGGTGTACCACTGTGTGCAGTCAGCATCCTCTCTCCTAGCTTTCTACCCTTACCTGCACCCCACGCCCTGCCAATTCCTGCACTCACCCCTTGGCCTCCCAGCACCACCACATTATCTCCTATCCCTTGGGAGGCGCTCAAAGTCACAAAGCTCAAATTTGAGTTGGTATATCGCAGAGGGAAGGGCTTAAGACCAGAAAGCTGAACCCCAAAAGAGGAAACCTCAACAATAGTCTTCCCCACCTGCTCAAAAATCCTCCAGATTTTCGGTAAGGATCTTAGAAAACGGTACATCCTAGACCCTCCTCCCAAAACAAAAAGAAAAAAGCGACAGGTCAGACTGGAAGGGTGACGTTGAGGAGAGGACACACACCCACTGGAAGTTTTCTATTCTGAGTACAGAAAGAAAGTACCGCTCTGTGCCCCAGGGAAGACACCAAGGGGCAGGAGCCATGGTGTGAGTAGTCACGTGAAAGCTCTGGGCCAAGACTGAAGCTCCAGCAGACAGGCAACGGTGCCCAGGGAGCAAAGCACAGGACTGCTCTGTTTCCATGTGGGAAGATGTCCTCTCTCTGGGTTTGCCATCCTTCTCCAGAACCTCACCTTGAGCTCTTCAACAGCCCCTGAAGAAGTCAGTCAACCACACCAGTCAACCTAGACGAAGGGCGATTAGTGTACCCAGAGACAACCCCCACAAGAATGGGGAGGGTTATGCTAACTCTCTGCTACTGAAACAGGACACCTTCAATGGACCCCAAAATTGTACCTGGGGCAACAGAAGCAAAAAAGGCACAATCCTTTCCTCATCTTTTCAGAGTTTCAGAAGGTGATGAGGGGAAAAGGCTCGTTTCCTTTAAAAGGCAGCTAGGCTAGTAGAAACAGGAGACTGCTAGAAATGACTGTTGGTGACAAATAGAAATGATAGTAGGGATAGACAAGGGCTGTAGATGCAGTCGGGGGTCAGAGGGAGGGCCTGAGGGAAAGGGAAAACATACTTTGACACCAATTCCTGAGAGACCAGAAAAGCAAGACTATATCCAGCCTTGGGCCAGGGGAGTAGCGTGTTCCAACTAGACTTGCCAGGGATGGTTTTAGGAGGAGGATGGTGATGAGGGGAAACAAGCAGCAGCATCCCCCATTGCCAAGCCCACATGATGAACCACAGAGGGAAGACACTATTTATTGACACACTTTTACCTCCTGACCATACAAAGAGTCAGCAGCACACTGGATCACCCTTGCTGGGCTCCCACCCTGCAAACAATCACCTTGTAAGCAGAAACCCTGCCCTGGAAGGCAGCCACTAGAGAACAACTGGCCCAGAGATGCCAGGCAGCAGCAACAGTGGAAACACAGCAGTCCAGGCTACTCCTGTCATTCCTACGCCTGAGTGCCAGCCCCCGAGGTGCTGGGAAAAGGCCAGGCAGCCATTTTCCTCAGCTCCTCTGAGAGAGGGGTGTGCAAAGCTAAGCAAACATTAAATCACGCCATTGAAGGAAGAGATTGGAACAGGAATAGCTGCAGAGGAGAAGTGCACAAGGAAAGTTGGGTCAACCCAGCAAGGTTAGGAGGGGATAGGATGATGGCAAAGATGGAACAGGGGTCAAAACAGGCTTTATTCAGGACTGAAAAATCAATCCTGCTGTTTCTTCTTAAAAGAGATGACCCTCGACTATTATGCTCAAGCTTTTGTTGAACTTAAACCAGAATTGGCCATAACCTTTCAGGGCCATTTTCTTAATTATTAAGGATTAATACCACTGTCAAACTAGACTTTGCCAGTTCTTGTTAGACCCTGAGTACATGTCATGCACCAGGCTCCCTGTCTTCATCCCCTGCTGACTTTACCTGCATCCAGCACCACCATACCATAAGATTATTTTCGTTTCAGCCTGAGCCTTCCCAAACACACTACGTGAGACATACCAACCCTCAAGCTCCTACAAATCCCTCAAGTGTAAATGTCACTGCCTCTGAGACGCCTCCAAGAAGCCTCCCTGATTCCCCCAGGAAAAATTTTCCTTCTTGCATCTAAACTCCCAAGGACCTATACATGTCATTCTATGGCACTCACCACTAATATCCCATGGCTACTTGTCTGCTCTGCTGGTTTGGACTTAATACATGTGTATTGAGTAAAGGAATGAATGGCTTCAAGAAAGGGAAGGAAGCAAGAAACAGATTTAGCTGTAAGTTAGACTAGAGTCAGACACCTGGGGCCAGCAAAAAGTCCTGTCTCCCTGTTCCTGCAATTCCCAACTGCAGCTAAGGGAGTAGGGCACGCTGCTCAAATATAACTTAAAGAGTTAACCCCAGGTTCTGCTTTATACCCGCAATTTCTAAGTTCTACAAGTTGCAAAGGGCTGAGGAAGAAGGCTTTCAAATAAGGTGAGGTTACATTTTGGAAATCAGTTGTATCACAGCCTGGACTGTAGCAGAAAAGCAACAATAAAGGGTAGATGATATCAGAAGTGACAATTTTTAAAAGGTCATCTTGACCGCTAGGCATATTTGGTAATTTAATGTCCCAAGGAAGGTCCATAAAAGAGGGAAAATCAGGTTCCAGGCCCATTTCTTGTTCCTTTCTCAGTAGGGATTTAGTACGCACAGTGGGGGCCTCCCTGGTGGCACAGCGGGTTGAGGCCAGAACGCCACACTGTGAAGCATCTGCAGCACAGCAGTGAGAGTTCGATCCCCACCCAGGGAGGGGACCCACATGGTGCAGTAGACCTCTCCTGCCTGCCCGCTGCTCCCCTCAGCAGTGTATTTCGGTTGCTCTGCCTGTTCTGCTCCCCGCTCTGCCTCTGGTGAATCCTCTCACCTCCTGCGACTCTGGCTTGTACCCCAGCTCATGTATGCATAAAAATAAAAAAATAAAATAAAAATCTTAGAACACACAGTGAACTAACATAACTTGACCACTGCTTTTTTGGGAGGCTGTAGTCCAGATCGCTAGCTGCCAATGAAGCCTTACACAAATCAGCACCACCACCCTGCCTTCCCCAGATGTCTTTTACTAATCATCTAAAGACATACCTCAGATGCAAGGAAAAATGCCTTATTTTTATGCAGCTTCTGAGAATTTTATCTTATTTTCCTTGGTCTTGACTTTTACATTCTAAAATTAAATTCCTTTTAAGTCCATCTCTAACTCATTGCTCAGTATAGAGAACATTAAGCTATCAGGCACGAATGGCTTAAAAAAAGAAAAAGGTCTATTCTAACCTGAAGCTCCAACAAGTACACACTTCTCCAGGAATGAAAAAAAAGTAGGTAAATACAAAGACATTCATTCTTCTTCTCTTCAAAATTATTAACTCTCCCTCACATGCAAATGCATGCACACACACAGACATACATACACACACACACAAACCTACTTCTAAGATTTACCCAAGGAAAGACAAGATCTTGAGTCCTAGGAAAAGCCATAGTGTTCTATGTTTTAGGTGACTGATCTAATGTATGTGGGCTTAAGCGTTTGATGGACTGAAACAACAGCTAACTACCAGCAGGTACTGGGGAGTCATGCCTGCTCTAAAAGTGGGAGAGGCATTGCAACCATCACATACAGCTCTTTAGCCAAGGGTTATGAAAGTCAAATATAAAGTTTGAAGGTCATTTTGAGTACCCTTCATATTGGGGCATGACCAGGAAATGGTGAACAGAAAATTAAAAACATACAGATCATGTAGGCATCACCAACTCTCCATTTCATATCAAAATGACATTAAACAATTTGATCTTCCTTTGATAGTTCTTAAGAATCTCACTGAGAATCTTCATTACTTTCGTGAGGCAGGAAAGAGCTGGTCACCAGAATACCCACTAACAGTTCCCAGTATAAAGCTAAACGATAAAACTGCCTTTCTTCCAGGCTTAGATCAAGGACCAAAAATATCTTACACTTCTCCTTGAGCACCAAACTTGGATGCAGCAAATTAAAACTGCCATTGCCTGAGCTTCCCCTTACTCCATAATCTGACAGATCTTAATAAGAGGACAAAAACTTGTTGGCAAAAGGTCATCTGTTGGCCTCACTTTCATCTAAACAGGGACAGAATGGCAGAGCTGGAGATTCACACAGTTCCTAGCCCTATCCCATCTCAGGAAAACGAGAAACAACCAAGAGCCTCCTCCCTCCCCAGGGGCACTCCCCAGGCCAGGCTGCAACCAGCCCTGTGATGAGCAGGCCCCACTCACTGGAAGCCTGCCATTGCCTACTCCCTGGCTCCTCACCTCTCCTCGTTGATGCCACACATGCGAATCCGGTCAGAGCTGGCCCAGTCGTGCACGCCGCTGTAGCGTGGTGCTGCAGAGATCATGACAGCCACTCACCACCAGATAGGACCTGCTGTGGCCACTCCCCCTGGGGAAAAAGAACCCCCAAAATCAAAACTTGTAACAGGGACATCTGTTTTAACCACCTTTACACAGAAACATTTAAATAAAGATAATAATAGCACCAAAATGTAAAAGCAGTCTCTCTCACAAGCCAGTCTGCTAGAGAAATTAGGGTTCAAATGGAGGTGAGGGAGCACCCACTTTCCAGGAATCCATAGGTTTCAGGATGGAGAGGAAGATGCTGTTAATCGCCTAGGGTGATTTTTAAATTATCTTAAAGACAGATGTGCTTGAGTGTTCAAGGAAATTCAACCTATTTCAGATAAATGAGATGACAGTATATATTTTTTACATACATTCAGCCCAACCAACTACAATTAGAGGGTCATCCCCATATGTGAACAGTGCACTGAAGGACTTCTGGGGATCTTTTTCTCTTCAGGTCTCTAATCCATGGATACTGAAGTATCTGAGTGATGGAGCCAATTTAAGTTCTCCAGAGGACACACTTTCCTTATAAGTCCTTCAAAAATATTCTGATTTCAAGTTGGGTACTATAGAGATATAATGCATATATCAAACCTGGTTTAAAGATCCCTTCAAATCAAGCACTATACACCTTACACCACTGGCTATAAACAAGCAAACATAAAACCATGTTCCATCAAGAACTATGTTTCGGGCCTCCCTGGTGGCGCAGTGGGTTAAGCAATGCACTGTGAAGCAAACCGCAGCCACTGCAGCACGAGTTCGAACCCTGCTGCAGGCCAGGGAGGGGACCCATATGGTGCAGCAGACCTCTCCTGCTGTGCCCACTGCTCCCCTCAGCAGTGTGCTTCCGTTGATCTGCCTGTTCTGCTCCCCCGCTCTCTGTGGTGAATCCTCTCACCCCCCCTCCACATCTCTGACCTGTACCCCAGTGCTTGTATACATAAATAAATCTTTAAAAAAAAAAGAACTATGTTTCTGTTCTTGTCCCTTCCTATCAGTCGGTCATCCCCATGATCTAACACTCCCTTCACCAGCTTAAGTCCAGCTCTCACTGTTAACAACCCCTGGACGGTCAATTCATCCCCTAGAGAAAATGAAGCATCAAGAAAATGAAGTTTGTCCATTGAGCTTGTCTTGAGACCCTTAAACTCTTGGGTTAACTTATTTATTAGTTAACCTCAAAGCTCAACTGTCTGTTATCATAATCAAAATGTTATGCTGTTCTCTACTTTCCAAAGAAGTCAGTCACAGTAAGATATAGTCACGTAAGGGATGTGCTTAATTTATCCTTTATATAACTTGAAAAGATTGTCCATATTCAACACAATACCACTATTCATTCAACAAATATCTACTGAACTATGTCCCAGTACTGTTCTAGGTGCTGGGAATTCAACAAATAACCCAAAAAAGACCCCAAGGCCTCCCTGGTGGCGCAGTGGGTTAAGCAGCGCACTATGAAGCAAACCACAGCCACTGCAGCACGAGTTCGATCCCTGCTGCCGGCCAGGGAGGGGAC
>JAGFMF010011408.1:464280-478144 GCA_019455555.1 Galemys pyrenaicus | reverse complement strand
GTGCCCGCTGCTCCCCTCAGCAGTGTACTTCTGTTGATCTGCCTGTTCTGCTCCCTGCTCTCTGTGGTGAATCCTCTCACCCCCCCCACACACCTCTGAACTGTACCTGTGCTTGTATGCATAAATAAATAAATCTTTAAAAAAAAAAAAGACCCCAAATCCCTGCTTTCGTGGAGCTTGCATTCTAGAGGGATGAGCCAGACAACAAACATGCTATTTATTCTATTATAGTAGTTAGAAGGTAGTATATAACACAGGCTGAAGGACATGAAGGTGTGGGTAGGCAGAATGGATTACAATTTGAAGTTGGGTGAACAGGGTATGCCTAGCTGAAGAGACAACTAAACAACCTTTAGAGCAAGGAAAGAGATGAACCACATTCCAGGCAGAGGGAACATCCTATGCAAAGGTCCTAAGGCAGGAGGCTACCTGTTAAGATTACAGAATAGCCAGGGGGCCACTGGTTGGTGCAGCAAAGCAAACAAGGGAGAGAAGTGGTAAAAGGAGAGCAGCACACCACCTCCCCACCCCTGCCAAATTGTCTTCTTCGTTCTCACCCTATTATCCTATCTGCACAGCACAGGATATGTCTGCCTGGTACCTCTGTGCCCACCCCTCTCTTGGCTTTCCCGAGCAGGAGCCTGCTGGCTTCTTGGGGTGGGGGTGCCTTTTCTCCCTCCACCCATTCCATAAACCTAGTCCTTATCTTGCTCAGTCTCTCCTCACCTCTGCCACCCTCTCCCATGTTGTTCCCTTCCTTTCCTTCATTCTCTCTTTCTCTCCCCCTTCCCTTCCCTTCCCTCTTTCTCTCTCTCCCCCTTCCTTCTTCCTCCCTCCTCCTTCCGTCTCTCTT
The DNA here is from genome assembly GCA_019455555.1 of Galemys pyrenaicus. Lineage (NCBI taxonomy): Eukaryota > Metazoa > Chordata > Mammalia > Eulipotyphla > Talpidae > Galemys > Galemys pyrenaicus. Next base: position 477,291 of record JAGFMF010011408.1, on the reverse strand, counting down.
TCCTATTTCCCTCTATTCTTCTCATAACTTCCCTTTCCCCCCTAACTTTTCTTCTACCTGTCTCCCTCATCCCTTCTCCACTCTTCACCTCTCTCCCTCTGCAAAATCCCTGGTCTCCAGTATACTCCCCTTTGCAACTTCTCTTGCCCCATTTCTCAATTCACTTTAGTTCACCTTCCAATTCTCCCTCAGGCTCCACTCTCTCTTCTTCCTTCCTTTTCTCCAGCCCCTGCCTCCTCTTGGCCTCTATGCTCTGTTCTAATGCCTCAGTTTTCAGTTTTCCTCATTGGTCTTTCTACCTGTGTGTCGGTTTGCCCTCCTGTCTCTCTAGCTCAGTCCTGCTCTTGCCACACTCCCACCTCTCTCCTTCTAAATGTATCTATCAGCCCTGTCCCTCCTCTATCAGCTCTGAGCTCCCATTGTTTGAATTCACCCATTCCTACACTGACAACTCCCACATCTGTATCTCTAGCCCTGACCTCTCATTTCAGAGGAGAATTTCCAGCTGCCAGCATCTTGCTGTTAATTGCATGTCCACTGTGCCCCTTCAACTCCATGTGTCTCAAACTGAACTCATTACCAGGTCCCATAAACCTGCTCTCCATCTCCCTGGCCCCCCCAGCAGGTTTCCCATCTTAGTTAATAGCACTACTAGTCCTGAGTCTGGAAATGTCAGCCTTGACATACTCAACTCCTATCCCCCCACTGCCCACAGCCAATCAGGAATCAAGCCTTAATAGCCCCATCTCCATTTTCGCTCTTTCTACCCCGCTTCCCACTATCCTGGTGTGAACTCTCATCATCTCTCACTCCCTTTTAATCGGTCCCTCTGTCTCTAATCTCTTGATTCTACAAGCAATTTGTCTTCTAGTTCACCAGCTTGATCACATCACCCCTCTCCGTCTTCAACAGCCTTCAATAGCTTTCCTTGGTCTTCAGAATCGAGCCCACATTTCTTGCACAGCATTCAGGGACCTCCACGACCAGGCCTCAAACCTCCTCTTTGGTATCCTCTTCTGCCACATACTGCCATTTCTCTGCCACCGTTGGCATCGCTTATGACCCTCCCGTGAACAGACCATCCAGTTTAGGGACTTAGCTGTTTCCTTACCTTGAGATTTCCTTACCTGTGTTCCCTCATCTTTTGTCACCCCTCAAAACTTAAATATCATCATATTATCTCCCCAGCCCCAGCCCCTAGGCAATTAACCTCACCTTCTCAAATGGTTCATCCCTATCTCTCCCACAGCACTGATTTTTATTCTTCTCTGCAGTGTGGTTAGTCAGGGGTGTGACATGTCTGTCTCCTCCACCAGACAATCAGCTACTTAAGGTAAGAAATACTGTTTTTGTCTGAGGTTCCTCTATAATATCTTATGTGTAGTAAGTACTCTGTAAATGGGTGTTATATGGAGCTGAAATCTAGATGAGAATTGAGGTGATGATGACCTTTGAGAAATTACAAGAAGCAAAATCAACAACAAAGTATTCACCACACTTATTTACAATAGAAAAAATGTGGTACTTGAATGAAAAACTACGCAGTAGCTATAGCACACACATCGGTGTTGCCCGACTCCGATCCAGTGCATGATCTTTAGGCTACTTTACACCGCTCTAAGTTTGCAGGAACCTGGTGGATATACAAACTCTGTCTTGTCCCTCAGAGTTTGGATCGACTTCCCTCTTCGCTGTGGAAAAACTAGTTTTGTCTCCATTTGCAATTCAATTCCTTCACTCTATATAAATTTGTGGTTTTTTCCAAAGATTTATTTATTTATGCATACAAGAGCTGGGATACAGGCCAGAGTCCAGGGAGGTGAGAGGATTCACCAGACAGAGCGGGGAGCAGAACAGGCAGACTGACTGAAACACACTGCTGAGGGGAGCAGTGGGCAAGGCAGGAGAGGTCTGCTGCGCCACGTGGGTCCCCTCCCTGGCCTGCGGCAGGGATCGAACTCGTGCTGCAGTGGCTTCGGTTTGCTTCACAGTGCGTTGCTTAACCCACTGCACCACCAGGGAGGCCCAATTTGTGTTTTTTTTACTTTTTTTAAAACCAGCTACAGTATCTCTCTGGTTCCCCTGTTGATTAATGACTAAAACAAAATTTTGACATGTGTTCATCTTCATATCTGTATGAGAGTCATGATTTTACCTTTTCCTGAAAACTACCTTTTGACTATACTAAGACAGTTCACCAAGACATACAGGTTAATCACATTTTGATTTAGAGAACATCTTAGAATATCCTAGTTTAAGAAGCAACAGCACAGCCTACTGGGTGATGTACCAGGTACTTTTTTGCATCCTATCTCTTAGAAGGGCTCTTTGCCGTAAGAGTTCAACACAAAGTATGAGTTTTTTAGTTGTTCCCTGAATATTTGTAAGCAACAAATATAAGCCAGTCTCTGTGACGCTTTCACTCTTGGGTTTATTTTTGTTGTGTTAAGAGAGAATTAGTAATTTGTAGGACCTGGGACAAAAATCAGAGGGAGGGATCCTGCAGAATGGCATATGAAATATCACCTTTTAGATAAAAACACTTCTAGACTCTCAAAATAACAACAAAAAGAAAAACAAGTAAAAACTAAAACAATTACCTCATGATAACACACCTTAGGATTAGCTAGAGAGCAAAATTGATATAGGGCACCTCTATTTTCACCTGATCCTGAAGCTACAGCATCTGCTTAGATCTTTGCTCCCCAGTATGAATGTCAAAGCAGCACCCTTTCCTATGTGAAACCCACCACTGCTAGTTAGCAGTAGCCTTTGTGAGGGAAGGGGGAGAAAGCACAGGCAGCTAAATGGTCTACACAAGCAGGCACGATCTGTCCTCCTAAGCCAGGGAGTAAGCAAAGGGACGTTCCAAAGAGTCAGTGCAGTGATGTCAACACCCACGTGAGAGGAAAGAGATCAAGATGGACAACTCACACTAACGTTTCCCAGCCAGAATCACTAATATTCAAAACAGGGAGTCATGGGTTCCAGTCTTGGCAATTCTGATCAACTAGGCCTAGCTTTTTTTCCCTTTTGTCATTATCATGTTCAATCAAACTACTTCTCAGGAGAGGTGAGCAAAAAGGAAAACCTTATAGACACACCATCCTTGGTAGGTTCTGCAGGTGTACACACTTGTGTACCCACTTGCCTTTGCTCACAGTGCCTACAACATGTGTGGTGTGCTTTCTCAATCTCTTTCTCTGATGAGAACCATTACATCAAATGTGAAAGGCAGAGTTCCTAAAAGGAACTTAGAAGAAACCTGGTAATCCCATGTGACCCAGGAAACAGGCACAAGGCTATGAAATACCTCAAAGGATTTTCCCAGAAGTCACAACCATGTAATTGTTAAGAAATGAACAGCTGCAGAGCCCCAGAATCAAATGCTGGTCGCTGCCTGGAAGGCAGGGGGACCACTGTGAGCTATCTCTACTTGAGGAGGGGGCACTCAAAAGACACATCCAATTTGTGGTGAGAACAAAGGAGAACACATGCTCCACCAACCCAGTGATAAGCGTGGCTGAAAAACAAAATTAAACTTTTCAATTGAGGAGGCACATGTGTACCAAAGTAGAAGGACTGACCAAGATCTAAGGGAATGAATCCAACAAGCAAGCAGCAGAGCATAGGTAGCCAGACATAATCATGCTACCACAGAACAGGGGAAGCCAACAAGAAAATGGACTAATAGGAGGGCAATAACTTGAAAATGGTGAAAATAGCAACCATGCTGAGGGTAAGCAGGTAGAAGAAGAGCAGAGATCTTTTTCAAAAAATAAAAATACTAAAAGGCAAGAGCAGATGTGAAGGGATAAAAGAGCAGCTCATGGCATACAACAACTAAAAGACGGAAAACAAAATTGGGGAACCTGAGCTATTATTTCACCATCATGGGCCAAACTGAAACACTGTGGGGAAGCAATGAAGACAGAAATTTTAGAAAAGTTTAGAGCATATATGTTATTAAATGGGGAAGGACATCATATTTTAGCACAAGTCAGGGTTAGGAGAAACTGGTAACACTGGACAGGCAGTACTAAAATCTCAAAGGATATTTTACAAATCAGGCAGGCATTTTTTGTTCTGTTTTGAAATGAAGGCACCAAAACAAGCGTATTTCACAACATTTACAATCATGCACATGAGGAAGAAAAGGACACAAAAGAGGTACTAGAGCATCTATCAAACAAGTGTGTTTTTTTAAACCAAAGTAGATGCTGCATAAAAAGTTTCTAACCTTGAAAATGACCAAACAGAGTATCTGTCTGTTGCACAAATTCCCCAGGGTTATGTAGCTCCCTTTGTGGCTGAAGACCCCTTTTGTACGGAACAATCAGTTCTGCCAACATATGGGCCACGCTAGGCCCTCTACATATAGCCGGAAACCTCCCCATTTATGCATCATTGTGCTATCAAGACAGTAGATGAGAAACTGGAAACTCAAGATTAAGAAAGCCTCAGTTAAACTAAATCTGGTAGTACTCCCCCAGGTTTCTTTTGGTTCACACTGCCTGATGACCTGGAAGCAATTATGAATTTAAAAAATGAAAGAGCCGGAAAATATTCATCTTGAAGCCTGGCCCTGAATCTATCCTCAAGAGGATAGGCGTGGCCAGTAGACAGTTTAAGGAGGTTGGATCAGGGATGACTAATGAGTAAAGAAAACCAACTTTGGAACTATCACTCCAGTAGAAACCCTGTACTCTGGGTAAAGCTCCTAAGACACACTCAAACTTGACAGAAGCAAAGTTCCACTGAGAAAAGAAGCACCTAAGACACTGCCCTTCCCACCCCACCCCCCAGAGAGCCAAGAGACCACTGACATTGAGGTTCTCAGGGTAAAGTGAAAAGGCCGTTACTCCCACTGGAGTGCCTTTACAGAGCGGTCAATGTCTCAAAATCACTGTTTCCAACACGAAAGTATACACATACCCAACAAAGATGCTTTTAGACATGGAACCCCTACCACAGAACTTACCCTCCTTTATTCTCTGTCTTCTTCCATGTGCATTCAACAGGAGAGTAACATTTCCATTTCCCTACTTACACACCCCACCCCTCACCACCTCTATTTCTCCCAAATTAAGTTGTCCTAACTAATTTAGTAATTTCCCATCTAAGGACATTCTAATATCTTCCTTAGACTTACACACAAACACAATATATACACACATATATACACACATATATACACACACATACACACACATACACATATGTGTGTATACATATATATGTGTGTGTATATGTGTGTGTGTATATATATAGCGCCCCTCATTTTCCCCAGCCATTAACCAATATCATTCCTTGGAACTCAAAAGTCCCATATACATGCCCCAATCACTACTTTGCTTCTCTCCATACTAAACAGGTTCCTCTACTATCACTAAAACAAAAAGTTAACTGGAAATAATATGCCAGTTAAACAAAAGAAGGAAGGGTCTTTACACTGTTCATCCTAACATTCTGCTTGACTAAATCTATTCTAGCACTTCCTAGTTACTCGGGGTTTCTTTTTTCCTCTATCCAAATATTTCCACGGATTCTAGCCCAAGGGATCACTATTAGAAGGGACAATGCATCCTGTTCCCAGATACATTAATTCCTACATTTACCAAGAAGGTTAAAGAGTTACCTGCACACGGTTCTAGCATGGACACCTCAGTAGGCTCCTTGGGTACATCCACGTTTGAAAACCTTGCCTATAAACATTTATGAAACTGGATACAAAGGAATGTTAAATATTTGTGAAACACATGAGGCCGCCTACTCATTAAAATGAATGTAGTTACCTCCAAAGTAATCACCTTTGGAGGTTTGACATTCATCTCAATAAAATGGCCATCTTTCCCACCAAAACCATACCCTTTTCAATCTCTTCGCTAGTGCTGAATCCTCATCCTTTCAAAGTCAATTTGATGTTTAAAAACTGCCCAAATCCACTCAAAATCATCTAATCAAACAGCACAGCCCCCCACAAGAGTGATATAGTCTAGTACCCAGAGCCTACACTGTGGGCGGAGAACTGGGAGATGCATTTTCAGCCCCCACTTCTCAGCTATCTCAGACTATCTCACTATGTCCACTTACTAAGTCACGCGCAAAATAGGAATAAACCAGTCCCTACTTAAAATTGAAAATAACAAGAAAGCAATGGAAAGAACCAAACATAATCCATTCCAACCATGAAGTAGGCAAAAGCAAAAGTTATAATCCCTCACATTTTCATGCCCACAGATCATGTTAACTTGCCTACCCACTGCCATATTCCCCCCCTATTATTCAGATAGAACTCACTTCCATTTCCTCCTGTAAGGAAATTATTTTACTCTATTTAAGGAAAACAGCTCATCACAGCATTAGCTATAAAACTTCATACAACTTCTAGATATTACAGATTACCTAGAATACCTAAGTACTTATCAGGAAAGTAATCAGTCCTTTTCAAAACATCAACCTTGGTAACTAAGGTCATTTTTTTTAGCATTTCTTATTTCTACTAGATCATAAAGAAGAGCTGGCTTTTTTCATTCTTGGTCTTCAGTAGAGTCATGTGAATAGTTGGTGCATCTTTGACACTCCAAAGCTGAATCATAATTTGAGACTCAAATCCTTTCTGTGAAGCTTCTGAGTCCTCCCTGCCATGGACTGTGACAATGGCCACTGGATGTCTCCATCTTAGCACACTTCACTCATGATATAGACTTTTTCATCTAAAGAGGATTTCTCCTCAGCAAACTTCTGACATTTTTTTCTTTAAAGTCTCCTACATCTCTGGGCCTCCCTGGTGGCGCGGTGGGTTAAGCAATGCACTATGAAGCAAACTGCAGCCACCGCAGCAAAAGTTCGATCCCTGCTGCCGGCCAGAGAGGGGACCCACATGGCACAGCAGACCTCTCCTGCCGTGCCCACTGCTCCCGTCAGCAGTGTATTTCAGTCCATCTGCCTGTTCTGCTCACCACTCTGTCTCTGGTGAAACCTCACACCACCTCCACATCTCTGGCCTGTACCCCAGTTCTTGTACACATAAATAAATCTTAAAAAAAATAAAGTCTCCTACATCTCTATCTCTCTGTCTTTTTTAAAGATTTATTTTACTTATGCATATAAGAACTGAGGTATAGGCCAGAGGAACATTGGGGGGGGGCCGGGGTTGAGGCTGGGGGGAGCGGCAGTGAGAAGATTCACCAGAGACAGAGTGGGGAGCAGAACAGGCAGATTTACTGAAATATACTGCTGAGGGGAGCAGCAGGCTAGACAGGAGAGGTCTGCTCACCATGTGGGTCAGCTCCCTGGTCTGGGATCGCCTGCAGTGGCTGGTGACAGTTTTATAGCACTGAGACTTAACCCCTTGGAGGCCCAAAGTCTCCTATATCTCTTACACAAATCTTTGGAGAAGCCAGTACCAGGCATTTTTTTTTCTATTCTCTAACCTTAGATCAGACCTAAATTTTATGTAAATATATACACCCACCAGTCTATAGGTTCCTCAAGGCTATAAAGAAAATTTCCCACTTCTTTTAATAGAGTCTAACATGACATAAAACACACAATATGCATTCAATAAATACCTGTTAAATGATTAGGGAAAACTGAAACCCTCTCTATGTCATATGGAAACCAAGAATCCATGTAAAATGCATTGGGTCTATGGATGTCTTTTACTTCCATTGCTTTCTCATAAACTTGCTCTTCTTCCTTCTTTTTCTTTCTTCCATGATAAAGACAATCACAGAAATAAACTGAAACTGAGCTGTGGCAAAACAACTTCGAATTATTTGTGTCATTTAGTAACAGCTAATTCATAAACCCAGCTGACTTATGGATTGCCTTATGGACTAACAGTAGATGTGTGCTCAAGGAACTACTCATTTTAATATTTGCCTAAGCAGAATACAAATAGGAAAGTAAATGTGCTGGGGAGGTGGGCAGTTAGAGCATAACAGTACATTTCCAAAGTCGAACAGAAATTATTAATTTGTTAACTGATCTACTCTTTTAAGTTGGCCAGCTATCACTCTCTCCCCATACTGGCGTAGCTGACTGTTGGCATCAAAGTCCACTCTGGCTCAAAAGAGGGCTCTATTTTAGAGTTCATAATTTTTTCTCTGCTGAGATGTTTGGTTTGGGGTACCCAAGCTATTTCAGACCTTATTCTCTCCCATGCAATGGTTGATGAACAACCTTGTCACAGAGCCACACCAGACCCAGGCTCTATCTACCAGCTTTTGCAGAACTTCCAGATGTCAGAGACAGCTGGAAAGCCCAACCAGTCATAATTAAACACAGCAGTTCTTTTCAGAAAGCACTGTTTTTTTTTTTTAAATGTCACCCTCGTCAATTAGGCTTGGGTCATACTTAAAGCATAGCCCAAAACGTCCCCTGAAGTTCTTGCCCTGAAATATTGAGCAGTCTTACAGCACAGCTGTTAAAGGAGCTGCCACTTCCACCTCAAAGGTGGATGCAATAATGCAGAGATGAGTCAAGTTATTTCTTCCTACCACATTGTAAGTGCTAAATATGTACTAATACAACAGGAATATGGAGAAAGAGCATGGAGAATCAAGATGTAAGATAGTTTTCATTCTGCCATCATGTTTACCATCGTGTAATATACAAGGTAATGTCATGGGACACCACAGAATAAGAAAAACTACATTATATTATCATATTAGACACCTGCTCTAGACCTGGAGATATACAAATGCATCTACATACACATAAATCCTCTCCTGTAATCTTCACAGCCCTGTGGACACTGGTATCATCATCTCCAATTTATAGACAAGAAAACAGAGGTTCAAGAAGGTTAAGTGGTTTGCTTCCTGCCACACATCTGGGAAGTAGAAGGAGAACTATAACCTAAGACTATATGTATTAAAAGTCTTCCAGTTAATTTGGACGTATGCTGAAGTTTAACAACCACCACCTACCATTAACCTGTGCATGGCACAATGAAGTTAAACCGAATAAAGCCTTGTGATAATAAGTTGCCTAACCACCTCATGGATCCAGGTACAGTGCAAAGCTCATCCCAGGGATCAGTCGCCTATAGTGTGCACTTTATAAAGAACGTGGGAAAGTGAAAATCTATTTGTTCTGCTTGTCCCCGGGCACCAGCATTATCACAAAACTCAACTGGACCTTCAAATGGCACTAACACTAAGATTTCCAGGCATACCTTAGCCATGAAGTAACCAAATTTTGTTTCTTGGCAGATAATAGAGTCCTGAAACACAAAGCTTTGCCTGGCCCTCAGTACTCTCAATTCTTCATGGATACTTAGCTTAAGGTCTTCTTAAAATCCAAATGAAGATGTATTCTGTCTCACATATTCTCAAGAGTAAATCTGAAAATTATCACATTTTACAAATAATAAATCATCTCTCTTCAAATTCATCACAATTCATTGACCAGGGGAAATATGACCTTGACATGCAGCCTGCAGTCACTTTTTAAATAATCATTCATTTTTAATGTTTTATGGGCAAAGGGTGGCTTATGCTTTAAAAAAAAAGGAAACAGAACACATATTTGAATTATGAGGATAGAAGCAGAGTTAAATTTTACTCTTGACCAGAATTCAACTTCAGCTCACCAAAGAAAGTTTTCATCATAAAAGACTGCTTTTAAGTTATGAACAGTGGGAAAGGGTACGATTTAGAAAGAGAACAGTTTCGACATTATTTTAAGGATGACCATTCAAAAATGGACATTAATAAAGCCTAGTTTGTATGTGAGATTATATAAAATACTGTACTAGCATCCTAGTGGCTGAAAGGTAGATTACCTCTTATTATCTCCCTCTTTGGTCATCCTGATGCTGACTGAACATTCTGGCAAGCATACACTCACACTTAATTGAAACTCCGGCATTAAGAAATTTCCTTTCTTTTTGAAAGCTCAGAGGTCCAGGATCTTCCTTCTCCTTTACATAATCAACAGTGACTTCTCCCCTTTCATGTCTATTTTATCCCAACAATTTCCACTTTCCCCAGCACGCTCTCAGTTCCATTCTATGTTCATTTCCCACCAAACTTGACCACGAATTCCTCTCTCCATCTCAGATGCTGGTTGTGCTGGAAAATAGCTCTGGGCCATTCTACTCCATCTCCAGTTTATCTCAGCCTAGAACCAATGAGCCACTCAAGATGGCCAACCTTGGACTAGAGCCTCTCCTCCATGCCCCCAGCTCCACTCTCCCAATTCTGGCCCAAGACTCTCAGGCCACCATTCTTTATCCTGCTTTACTCTGGGATTTCCACCACTCACCTCCTTCTACAAAGGATTCTTCCCACATGCAGACTGGAGAAACTGGTATGCTCCTACTTTCTCCTTTCAAGGCCATTCTACTTAGGACCATGAATTCCTCCCCATTCCTCACTTCAGTCTATATTTTCTAATTAATGCTTAGATTTTTAATGCCTAGATCCCAACTAACCTCTACTTCCTGGACTCTCCCAGAGGAGGGGAGACAAGTTTTGACTTTCCCAACACCAGCTCCAGATGACATCTGAGTAAATGTCTTCCTCCTTTGGCTCATTATTCCACCCTCTTTGTCTACACTCTGCATTTTTTTTAAGCTTGTGTACTAATCTCTAAGTTCTTCAATTCCTTATGGGTAAATATATATTTCTTCCTAAATAAATATTTCTCCTCAACCCAAGATCATTGTTCTTTCTTGACCCAACTCTAGTGATTCTAGCATGCAAGTGTGAAGAGCCTTAAAGGTTCTTCAAACATTACTTTGGAAAACATTATTCTAGTGAGTTCAAGGCTCCACTTTTTCTTTAGTTGGCCCTAACAAGGAACCAGGGATAATCAATGACCTTTCTTCGCCCTTCATTGACCAACCAACCCTCTTTCCAACTTTTATTTTTGCCTTCCTTCTTTCTAGCATTCAAGTTCATTTCTCCCATAATTTTGTTCCTCTAAAAGAAGCCAAGCTCTAAAACCCATAATCTAAACTAATAACATCATGCAATCCTCTGCTACCTGTACTACATCTTTTCCCCTATGCAGTGAATGGCATCATGAATAAAGCAAAGACCCCTAAATGAAGTCCCTCTGCTTTGTAAGTAAGTCTGAACTACTGAGAACGCCTTTCCTTGCAAGTCAAAGTAGCAAGATCTATGTGGGTATCCTTGGCACAATAACCATTCCTTTCAAAACTCCCTCCAAACCCAATGACAGAAATTGCCAGGAATTTAACTTTCCTCTGTCTTGTTTGTGGTCTTTTCCTAATTGGCCTTTTCTAAAGAACTTGCCCTCCTTAACTCAGACATCAGAGTTCCTCATCTTCCTCTATCAGTAACTTCTCAGCGCCAAAACAGAAAGAAACCTACCTACCCTCACTGCAAAGGCAGTAACAAGGTCAGTCCTACTGAAGTCAGCCTGTGCCCGACATCCACCACAAGGGCAGTTGCCTCAGTTGCCCTAACAAAAGATGAGTCTGCCTATGACTAGCCATGAGACTTAGTCAATATGGACATGCCCCTCCTCCTCAGCTCTATCAACCTTCAGAGTTCCAGGTGTCATCAAGTCTGCACCTCTCAGTTCCCCTAGCTTTTCCTATTAACTTTGCTTCTCCATCAAAATTGTACAGGTTCCTCCCCAATATTATGCTTCTTCTATCTAGAGCACCTGAGTGATTCTTGGTGGCTACCCCATTTAATTCCCAGTAGAATATCCCAAACTTATTTCCTATGGACTGTCCTCTTCAATAGCACATACTGACATCACCACCTAATCTGAGTACCCCAAAATTCTGCCCCATTATGCTCCCTCATAATAAAGCTCTATCCCAACATTCAAAGACAGAACAGGTAAACACGGCACTTAGATGGCCTTTAAAGTCACTTTCAACCTCGGGATTTTATTATAAACCCAATCCACTCCCAACCCCACATGCATTCCCCCATTCATTTCCCCACAAAACGTTTTCAGCAGCAGTGACTTTGATAAACAGTCTTCTAAGGTGAAAGAACCTTGGGGTTAACAGAGTCATGTTAACCTACAACCACACCCCCAGATGTCTCAGCAAAGATTTTTTGCAATTGTACTCCACCTCTGTGCCATGGGGACCATTTCCAAACTGCCTTGAGAGTATTCAGCTGTAACACGAAGTTACAGGGGACCCTTCCCACACTCAAGTAAAGAGCCCCTAAACCCTGGGCTAGACGAATCCTCGCCAAGAGACATCTATCCTTACTGTCCACTCTAGGAGACACCAAGAATGAGTATCACCTAACACATCGACAGCTTCGAAAACCAACATCGAACATTTCAAAACAATAAAACAAAACCAGTGCTTCCACTGGGGGCGGGGGGGAGGTGCGGGCAGAAAAGAAGGGTACCCCACCAGCCTGTACTGTTGGCCTCCAGCCTTTCACTTCCACATAGCTCCTTACAAACATCTCCTGCACCTCCGTAACACGAAATCCCCAGTCGAGGTGAGGTCGACTCCTCCCAGCCGTGCCCTGGACGTCCCTCTGGCCCAGCCTTCTTCTCCGCGGGACCCCAATGAGCAGGGTCCCCTCCACCGTACAATTCACCTCCCTGTCCCTTCGCGGCCCTCCGGGCGCCCCTGCAGGGCTCTGTCCCGAAGCAGAACCTCGAGGAGCCAAGCCCACGAGGCCCGTCGCGGGACCCACCCCCCCTTCCTTCTCCCAGCACCTCGTCCTCCATGCACCCGGCCCCCGGGGCTCTCCGTCTCGGTCTTCCCGGTTCGTACCGCCCCGCGTCGGGGGCTCCACCCCCCTCCTGCCCCCGCCCCCAGGACGGCTCCTCCTCGCAGCCGCCCTCTGCCCCGGCACGGGACTCCCTTTGGCATCGGCTCCCCGCCCAGAAGCGGCGGCGGCGGCGGCAACGGCTGCGGCGGCCCCAGCAGGAGCAGGAGCAGGAGCAGCGGCGGCGGCAGCGGCGGCGGCGGCAGCAGCGCCGCCCCGGCCCCGCCCCGCCGCCCGCCGGAGCCCCACGCCCCGCCCGCCCGCCCCGCCGCCGGACTGC
>JAGFMF010011408.1:439445-450266 GCA_019455555.1 Galemys pyrenaicus | reverse complement strand
GCCTGTTCTGCTCCCTGCTCTCTGTGGTGAATCCTCTCACCCCCCCACACCTCTGGCCTGTACCCCAGCTCTTGTATGCATAAATAAATAAAAATCTTTAAAAAAAAGACTAAGGCTGAGAGTCCCTCCTGTCAGCTCACCAGCATGGCCACTTTGTCTCTTTGCACATTTCTCCCTTTTTTCCTTCCTTATTTCTCTTACTGTGTGGTCCTCCTTGGAGCCTGAAGTTGCTAATGACTCAGCTTTGCAGTCTCCTGGGAGCCTAGAACCCCAGGGGAAAGGACTGCTAATTAGTAGCCCCCCAAACTGGGCTGCAAAGCCTTTGGCTCCTGCCTGGGGGGGAGGGAAGCTCTTTCTCTTTGGACAGCCCCAAAATGAGTCCCAGTCCACATCAGCAGACTGGGCAGGCCTAGTCTGGGGAAAGGGAGCAGTTGGAACAGAACAAGGAAAGGAGGGTGCCATGATGCAAAATGGAACTGTGAGGTTGGGGAAGCAACCACTGAGTGCAGGCTGCAGATACACCGGAGGAACTAGGGCTTACCGGAGATCCTAGTGAAGGTCCAGGAGGAGCCCCCATTGGAGCCACTGGGCATCAAGGCCACCTTTTAACCTGACTACTTCCTTCATACCCTTTTCCTCTCATACCCTCAAGTTTCATTCCGCGTCTCTTCACTGAGACCCTCTCTACAGCCGCTCCTCTAATGTAGCCCAAATTTTCTGAGCTAAAGGTGCTCTCAGTAAAAGCCCACCCAAGAGAATTCAGAAGCAATCACGGCCAAACATTCTCAAACTCCCCCATCCCTCCTCTTTCTACAGGCCACTTAGCCCGGTCACACTCTCCAGCTCTCCAAGAGCCGACCCCAGATGGGGATGACCAGAAAGTAGGGAGGAATAGAGGGTATAAAGCTACTGTACTCTGCCGGCTGGCGGCAAGAAAGGATCAAAGCCTGTCTCCTCCTGGTAGGAGGGGCCAGGGCCGGCTGTCCAGGCAGTCGCGAGCAGGGGGCCCTAACAGCAGGGGAAAGGCTGCTTTTAGCTAGTGGCCAAGCTAAAAAGGGAAGACGGTGCTGAGTGGCTGCCACGCTGGAGTGGGGACGGAGACCCACGACCCCTCCCTACATTCCTGGATATGACCAGCAGTCACTTAGCGCTTCCAGCCTTGGCCAGACTTCGAAACTCTGAGGAGCTTGATTCCAGCCCAGGAGACCTCGGCCGAGCCTTCCAGCCTCTACCCTGACGTTTGGGGCCGGCCGAATTAGCGCTGTCGCTCCGGCAGTGGCAGCCAGTGCGGGGCGGGAGTGTGTAATTGCAACCACTTCCTGCTCCAGCTTGCCCTGGGGCTGGCCCCGCCCCTGAGGACGGGCAGGGCGGGACGCAGGTACAGCGAGGGAGTCCGATGGCGGCAGTGGGGGGGCGGGGGGAGCTGCCAAGTGGGGCCGCCCTCAAGGGAAATCAGCTGAGGCTCATAAAGGGGGGTGCCCCTCAGTTCGATCTAGCCAGCGCGAAAGGGTTGGGCCGAGGGGCATTCTACGGGCACAATCCGTCCCTGCAAAGAGCCAGACAAAAGTCCCTCCAAGACCAGTATACGACCAGTCCCATTATTAGCTTTATTCATGAGCTCCGAACACTCCGAAGCCCCGAAGGAGAGGGGGAGGGGAGAGTCGGGGTCCACACCGTAGGGATACTCTCCTCTCTGGCCTCCGAGCTGCTCTCTATAAGCAAGTTCAAACCTAGAGGAGACAGAAGGGGTGGGGGCTGCTGAAAAGACTCGCGTGGTGCACAGCACCGTTAGCCTGCGAGCACCTCTCCCTTCCTGGAGCCTGTAGGATTGGCTGGCTGGCTGTATGGTGGGTCTGTCGATCTACCTTGGCCTTGGAATATCCTTTGTGTACACAGCCAGCCCTACATCAGGTACCTTGGAAGTACAAAAGAAACAGAAAGACAGCTCCCTCCTTTGGGGGAACTGAATGTCAGCTGGGCATTAGGAGGCAGAGTGGGTAAAGTGTGCACTTTATATTCAGGGATGGAGGTTGTGGCCCTGCCCCATCCCCAGATAGCTGTGTGAATTCTGGCAGTTTGCTTATCCTCTCTGAGCTTCAGTCTCCTGGTCTGTAAAATTAAGCTGCTATTACTCGCCTGACAAGTTAGGGTCAAGCTAAATAAGACACATGTGGGAAAGCGCTTTGAAAGTGATAAAGCTCTCTGCAAAGGCTCATGTTAAGTGGGATGGAGGTGGGAGAGAGGACCCTGATGTGGAACAATGAGCAAAGATTAGGGTGCAAGCTATTCACAGGAGTGTTAAAAGAAGCATGCTGTAATGGGGCTACCAGAGGCAGGTGTGTATGTGTGTGTGGGGGGGGGGGAGGGGAACGGTTAAGGCTGCATGGGCTTTTAGGTAGAGATGGGTCTGAGAGAGGAGATCCCTTAGGAAAAGACGGGTGAGCCAGGTGGAGAAAAAGCCATAATTTCTTCCTTTGAGGAGAGCTTGCAACAGTCTTGGCTGCCTTAATCATGCCCATGTGAAGAGAGGCCAGCAGTGGGTAACGAGTTTTGTTTGGGGGGAGGGGGTTGCCTGTCAACCCTCTAAGTGTAAGGCAGCAGCTGGAAGCTCGCCGCTTACTCACATACCACGCCTGCAGCGTGCACACGGCTCACTGGAATGAGCCCGGAATGTCTCCTCTCCTCGCCCTCTGCAGACGGAGGAGAGCCTAGGGGAGCTGGGCCAGCGGAGCACGTTAAATGACAGCTGCAAACCTGTAGGCGTCTCCGTCCCCTTCACACTCTGGCAAGGGTTTCCTAGGCCAGGTTGACCCTTGTGCTCCCTGCCCTGACCAGCAGCCACATGGGGGTGGGGGCTGCCCTCATTTCCTAGGTAGGTGTTGGGGGCAGAGTGTGTTCCACGTTTTAGGGATACACCTGCCTGCCCCCCTGGGTCTCTGCCTGTCAGCAGCCATGTGTGCAGGGCCAGGCAGGTGTTTGCCTACAAACATGTGTCATACATGCGCATGCTTCAAGCATTGGAGAATGGGGGATTGACATTTCTGCTCCTGTTTGACTTTAGACCTTCTCATCTGTAAAATGAAGAAACTTACTCCAAAGCATCTCAGAAGGTCCTTTGGGCTCAGAGGATCACACTTTCTACATGGAGGACTTTGATTGCTAAAGAAGTTAAGGCAGTGAATAAAAAAGCCAAACCACTTGTGATGTTAGCTGTCTACACTTCAAATATTTGGGATTGGCGTTTCAACTTTTCAAAGATCGGTATTTGGCATCATGTAACCACTGCTCACTTTGCAAGAAACATGATGGTGTTTGTCTGTTTGCTTTGTTTGTGTGTTTACGTGGACGTGAGTGCATCTATGGGTGAATGTTTAAATTATATCACAGAATATTAGAGTTGCTTGAAATCCTGGAGGTCATCTAATTGAATGTCTTCCATTTCCAGTTATTTTATTCAATAGCCTTTTTGTGAGCCAGGATCTGTGCAAGAAGCTGCAGAGATAAACAAGGCATGGTTTCTGCCCTCCAGGAGCCTACCCTCTAGTAGAAGAGAGAAACATGTAAACAAATAATTAAAGTACAATGTGATAATAGAGGTATAAAATGCTATGGGAGCACAGAAGAAATATCAATTAATTCTGCCTGGAGGTGTCTGGGACAGAAACTATGCCTGTGATAGTCTCACCATCATTCTACAGCCAATGAGAGTTTACCTTCACTTTCCTACTTCCGAAATATTCATCCTTAGAAAAGAAAAAAAAAAGTCATTCTTGTTCTCCCTACCCTCCTCCTCTCAGAAAATCAAGGAAGATGCACAGTGAAGTCAAGGGAACAAAGCGAGCTGAGTGAACTGGGCTTGAGAAGTCCCTGGTTGGGAATGTAAGGCTATGGGAGGAGAACAAGCATGTCACACAAAACCTGTCTGCACAACCCAAAAAGTATTGTCAAACGGCATGGTAGCATCAATACAGTTCACTGAGATCCATCTTGACCCACACTCCTTCAGCGAGAAACCTTGGAGAGGCTCAAGTGGGCATAGTTGAGGCTACCTGGGTCGTTGTTTTAGGTCATGTTGGGGTGGGAGTGGAGACTGAATGGTCAAGGGAACTGAGACCCCAGTTTCTCCTGCCTGGGCAAGGGGGTGCTGAGATGGAGATAACCTCCACTGCGAGTTCCCTTGGCGTTTTTTTCTGTCCAAGGAATGGGGCGGCATTGGGCATCCCGTCTCTCTTGTTCCTGCCCCAAGGTGTCGCAAGTTAGTGAGATGGTTCCTGAAGGTAATAGGGGCAGCTTTGGTCAGCCTGGAGGGCAGAAAGACAATAATCCTGGACTCAGTCCCAGATTCTATCCTTTGCCTTACCTGCCCAAAGATGGCCAAGGGAGGCTAACCTCTAGCCACCCGCCTTCACCCAATCTCTCCTTCCCACCTCTCGGTGGCCCAAAAGTCCAAGCCCCCTGAGACCTATATCACCCTACCGTGGCAGGAGCACTCTCTCCCCCTCCCACCCTTCGATTCATAAAGCCGGGAGATGCTAAGGCGAAGAGAACCCTGGGAGTGTGCCTTGAATGACCCCCAAACACATCTGGATTTTTGGAGTTCGGGCCAGCCCCCAAAACGGACCCCAGGGAAGGATGCCAGAGGGAGGGAGCGGGGGAAGGAGAGGCAGCACGGAGTTAAGGGCCTGCGGGTTAGGGCTCCCGGCCCCACTACTAGGACCGTCCCAAACTTCCTGTTTCTTCTGGCCGCTCTGACCCCGGGGCTGCTGCTCCGAGATAGCTCGGGGCCTGGAAGTGCATGCTGGGTAAGCGCAGACGGCCGGAGTAGGCGAGCTGCTTGCTGGGGCTGTCGCCGCGCGGGGCGCAGGGCCGGTGTGGGCGCGCGCTCGGCTTCCTTCCCCCGCGGTCACGCTTTGCATGTGGGCTGGGCAGCGGGCAGGTGGCTGGGAGGCCCCCGCGCCGAGGGCTCGGGGAGGGGCCTAAGCCGGGGCGCGGGCGGAGGGGGAAGCGGGAGGAGGCGGCCCGGCGGGGTGGAGGAGTGGGGGAGCCGGGAGTTTCTGCATTTTCCTCGGAAAGCCGAGTGGCACTCGTCGGAGGCCGGAGCGCGAGCCGACCTCGCCGCGCGGCGTGCAGGAAATCCTGGAGGGGCAGCAGCCCGGCTTGCTCCGCCAGGGCCAGGCCCCGAGCTCACGCGCCCCCGAAGCGTGTTAGGGAGACGCTTGGGACACGTAAAAGGAAGTCCTTTACAGGGAGAGGAGAAAACTTAACGGAACTGGTAACCCCCTCCCCAGAAATGAACCCGATTGGGGATTAAAGCCAGGGGGGAGAGGGGGAACTGCGGGCGAATGCTCAACTCCTGGAGAAACGAAGGCGATCTCAGTCGTGGAGGAACGGAGATTAGAAAGAACAGGCCATCCCCCCCTTCAGTGTCTCGGTCTTCATAAGGACAACGGGGATGGGGGGGCGGGAGGGGGGACGCAGAAGACCCTTTACGACTCTCCCCGAAGTGCTTTCTCCCCGGCAGCCCCTTTCTCCTCCAGCAGTGCTGCTACTTAGCTCCCAATTCAGGACGGTGGGGAAAAGGAAGATCTGCGGCAAGACAGTTAAATACAGAAAGATGGTTACCTCTGAGCCCAAGGTTAACCCCACCTCCACCCGCACCTCCCCTTGGGGCCACGCCCCCGGCACGCCACCGCGTCTCCCTTCCACTCCCACACCCTCTCAAGAACCCCTGCTCTACAGCTGCCACACTTTTGCCTGGCATCTGGAGGAGACTGGTCGTTATGTTCTCGCTCTGGGGCTAGATGTTGGATATTGGGCCAGGCAGGGTGGGAGATAGGGCACACAGAACATACAGGGGTCCCTTCACAGACTATTGCCCCCATTTTTGAAGTGGGGAAACTGAGGCTGCCCAGAGTGCTTAATCGTTTGCTGAGCTCACAAAGGGAGTTAGTAAGAGGTTAAAAACAGTTTGGAGATTGGGAAGGGGGTAATGCTTGAGACTCAGATTAAACAATCACATCTTCCACCAAGTCTCTCCACATAACCCCACGACCCCCCTCCCGACTTAGTAATATTCTCCCATCCTCTCTCCGGTGGCTAACTGAACCAAGGTTATTTGATTATGTTTCTGTGACCCATGCTAGATTATTAGTTCCTCAAAGATGGAGACAGAGACTGATTTTATTGCTACCTCAGCGCCTAGTAAAGTGCCTGGCACTTAGAAGAATCTCAATAAGTGTTTCTTATCAAACAACAGAAATCAGGAGTCCAGATTCCCAAACTTTTTCAAGCTAAAGGCTGCTGCCTTATCTACCCATCCACCTATACACCTGGCTTCAGAGTACCCATTTAGGGGTAAGATCTTTTTTTAAAAAAAAAGATTTATTTATTTATACATACAAGAGCTGGGGCACAGGCCAGAGGTGTGGGGGGGTGAGAGGATTCACCACAGAGAGCTGGGAGCAGAACAGGCAGATCAACAGAAGTACACTGCTGAGGGGAGCAGCGGGCCAGGCAGGAGAGGTCTGCTGCGCCATGTGGGTCCCCCCCCTGGCCGGTGGCAGGGATCGAACTCGTGCTGCAGGGATCGAACTCGTGCTGCAGGGATCGAACTCGTGCTGCAGTGGCTGCAGATTGCCTCACAATGCATTGCTTAATCCACTGCGCCACCAGGGAGGCCCTAGGGGTAAGATCTTTTTAATGCCACATAACCCCTGTGCAGGACTCTGCACTTAGAGTGGCTTTCAAACATAGAGACAGAGGGTTATGATCCATTTTTGGCTGGTTAGCTCACTGAGCCAGGGGCAGGCTCAACCACCCAGTTAGAAGTCTGTTATGTATGTTCTGTGCCCTGGTGCCCTTCTCTTTAACCAAAATATAGCAGGCAGTGCAAACATATATGCAAATGAGCCAGAAGCCCTGCTGCTTTCAAAAATAAATGATGGAGCCCTATCAGTAGTTGCAGTGTGTCTTGGCAGGGTATGGAAGGGGCCCTGCTCACCCCTTCTGAGTTCTCTTGGGACCCTGGGCACAGTGAGAAGTAGTGTCCCCTAAACCCCCTCCCTTTCCAAACTACAAACAGCCACAAACCACATGGCCCACAAGCAACAGAGATTTGTGGCCTTTGGAACCTCCCAGGGCAGGGGTCAGTCAGGAGGTCAAAGGGGGTGTAGGCATCACACAGTCCAGAGTCATTACTCTAATGCCCTCTGGGAGAATTTCGAATCAATGGGACTATTTGTCCTCCCTCCAGGGAGGACTGGGGGTAGGGCAGTGGGGGTCCATTATCAAACCCACCCCCATCCTCATAACACTGCTTCCAAAGGGCTCAGTCTTGGCCTGGGGTCCTGCAAATCTCACCACTACCCAGGAAAGACAAACCGGAAGTGGGATGATTTCTGTGGGGATGGGCTGATAAAATAAATCCTTTGGAGTCTGGTTTAGGATTTTAGGAGCTTAGATTTTTCTTTGGGAATCTGTGGTATTTACAAAATCAACTGTATGATATGGGGCCCTTGTGGACCCCCTCTACATTTTGGTAAAAAGCCAATTTCCATCAGGATTGTGCCCTGGCCCATGATTGTCCTTGTTCCTTCTGAGAGACTTTTAGAGTCATCCCCTGTGGGAAAGAGGTGGCTCTTTCAGTGGATTCCCAACCAAGCTGCATCACTAGCCAGCTGTGTGACCTCTTCAAACTACCTTTTCTGAGCCATCATTTCCTTAACTGTTAAATGGGGGTGATAATAGCACCTACCACAGGAGACTGCATTTGGGATTAAATACAAGGCGTATGGGCCCGCCCTGGTGGCGCAGTGGGTTAAGCAATGCACTATGAAGCAAACCGCAGCCACTGCAGCCACTGCAGCACAAGTTCGGATCCCTGCCGCCGGCTGGGGAGGAGACCCACATGGCGCAGCAGACCTCTCCTGCGGCTGTGCCCACTGCTCCCCTCAGCAGTGTGTTTCTGTCAATCTGCCTGTTCTGCCCCCTGCTCTGTCTGGTGGATTCTCTCACCACCCCCCACCACCTCTGGCCTATACCCCAGTGCTTGTATGCATAAATAAATAAATCTTTAAATACAAGGTGTATGATCTACTTGGCACTTGTAAATACTGACGGTAACTGTGGTGACCACTCTTCTCCGGTTTTGTTGCAAGCAAGTACTGTTCTGTCTGATATCTGTCAAGTCCGGGATGTTTCTTAGCCTAAGATTCCTCCCCAAGAGCCTGAAGAGATGGGACTCCTTCTGGCACCCTCTCCTCCCAGCATTTGGGTAGCTTTTTTAATATTTATTTATTTATGCATGCAAGAGCTGGGGTACAGGCCAGAGTCACTGGAGGTGAGAGGATTCACCAGAGACAGAGCAGGGAGCAGACTGACTGAAACAGGAGACTGACTGAAAACACACTGCTGAGGGGAGCAGCGGGCAAGGCAGGAGAGGTCTGCTGCCCCATGTGGGTCCCCTCCCTGGCCAGCGGCAGGGATCGAACTCGTGCTGTAGTGGCTGCGGTTTTCTTCTTAGTGTGTTGCTTAACCCACTGCTCCACCAAGGAGGCCTGGGTAGCTTTTTGTCATTGGGTGGCCTAGGATTGGCTGAAGGTGCACCAACTGTGACTCTGGTCACAGTTAATACCCCCCCAGGGCGTTTTGTTTTACAGATAAAATGGTTTTAGTTGTCAGCTGTGGGGCTCCATGCCCCATTTTAGAGTTTCCATAGGCTCTAAAATGCATCCCCTTGTACCTATGGCAGGACCAGTACCAAGGGTCTAGCTACGAAGTGCGCATTTACAGTGAGGCAGCTTTGAACAGTTTGTGTCTGGTTCACTTGATAACTTCGATATTAATGGCCTTTGTTTAAAATTTTACCCCGGTATGGAATGAGAGAGTTCACTTTTAATTCCAAACTTTGGCGTCGGGTATTGGGAGGATGGGGAGCTAGCTAAGTGGCGGGCTGGACGGGCAGGGCCACACAATCTGGTTCTGCAAGAAATTCACGAATCTGTTAGGTTCAGCTCAGCTTTTGCAGGGCACTTTTATCACACTTCTGCATTCGTCCTATTCCTTTGAGTTCGTACTGCAAAGGGGAGGGAGACTGAGTCTCTCTCTTCTGGCTCCGGCTCTCTCAGGTTGGAAACCTCCTCACCTCCCTCCCTCTGGAACTGGAGCCTACGGTCAGGGCCACGTCTCCCTGCCCCCACCATCTTCGGGTGGCCAATTCCCCAGCCTGGGGACCCGAAGAGCTGCCTCCGCATCTCCCCCACCCGCGCCCGGTGAATTCCTGGCATTCGAGGCGCCCGGAGGCTCAGCACCCGCAAAGGAGCGATTGGCTCGAAAGGGGCCAGGAAAGGAGGATGCCTCCAGGGCCCGAACTCCCCAGGTCTCGGCTGGTGAGGGAAGCGGGGAGCTGCCCGCAGTCCGCGGAGGGAGGGGCCACGTGGTAGGGCACTGTGGAGGGGTGGGTGCCCCCGAGTCTGTCCAGACCCTTTTGTCCGTTCCCAGAGCTGAAGCCCCCTCACCAAAGAGGACTGGCAGAAGAGGGAGGAGGGACAGGGGGTGTAGGGGAGAGGAGAGGGAACTGGCACTATGGGGGCTGGGAAAGGAGAGGCTGGAGGGGTGGAGAGCCAGAGGCCGAGGCAGAGGAGCGGCCAGAGCTGCCCGAGAAGGAAAAGCGGAGGAAGGAAACCCATCCTGCCCCCAACACCCGAGTGTCTCCTGTTACCAACCGAAAGGTGCAGCCTCAGGAAGAGGTGATCAGAACCGTTGAGAACAGGCGGTCACGTGAATCGAAAGGAGAGAGAGACAGAGAGAGAGAGACAGAGAGACAGAGAGAGACAGAGACAGAGAGACAGCCATGGAGAGAGAGAGACAGAGAGGGAGAGAGAGACCGACAGACAGAAGGACCAACAAGACAAAGAACCCAAGAGGAAGACTGGCGAGGACCCTAACAGGGAGGGAGGCGGAGGGCAGGGGGAGCAGCCCTCCCCCTCCCTTTCCCTCTACCCACACCCATCCCCGCAGCCTCAGCCACTTGGGATGCCCTTGTCCTCCCGCCTAGGGACCCCTTTATTCTCTGACAGCTCGCTCAGCCCATGCACCTAGGTTAAAGCTTCCCACTCTTGCAAAGACAAAATCAAATGTAATTGGCCCTTGTAACTTGTAAAATGCAGGCAACTGCCTGTTATCCACACAGGGCTTCCCCAGGACTCTGGGAATCTGGAATTTCTCAGACCTTATAGGCACCCTCCACACCCCCAGGTCCACGAGGATTTAGGGGCCCTGAGGAGCAGAGACCATTCCATTGGACAAGAGCAAATGAGTCCACTGTGATGGACAGCACAGCTGAACAACTGTGGTGGCCTCCATTTCCACGTTAGAGAGAGTATTCTGGAGGGAAAGGTGGTCACAGGCAGACAGACAGACAGCCAGACAGCTGACTATGTTAGGACTCCGCCCAGTGCTAGAGGGATTAGGGAGGAAGGAGAATTGACTGAGGAACTTCAAGGCTTCTTGAAGGAAGTAGGGTTTGAACTAGGACTTGAAGATTTGAGAAGATATCTGGGTTCTGGTTATTTAGGTGCAGGTAGAGGGCTCATGCTGAGCAGAAGGGCTGGAGCACAGGCCAGCTCCTTCTCGAAGAACCTACACTGCTTCATAATTATAAAGGTAAATCTGTTGTTTTAAAACAGATTGGATTGTAAACGTTGCTATTTTTCTTTTTTTTTTCACTGGGGCACAGGTCAGAGGTGTGGGGGGTGAGAGGATTCACCACAGAGAGCAGGGAGCAGAACAGGCAGATCAACAGAAGTACACTGCTGAGGGGAG
>JAGFMF010011408.1:407908-424150 GCA_019455555.1 Galemys pyrenaicus | reverse complement strand
TGGGCTTGGGGTGGGGGGAGCAGAGCCAGGGCGGTACCATTCGGAACTGAGAGGGGGGCTTGGGGGAGAAGGGAGGAGCCAGGGGTCAGAACCCTGTTGGGGGCGGGGGGCCACACCCTGGGAAAAAGGCTTGGGCACATCCAGAATGGACCAATCAGCGAGCAAGGCCAGGGTGGCGTCAAGGGGCAGTTTCGGCCAATGGGAAGGGAGAACACTTCGGAGGTTCGGAGGAAGAAAAGAAAAAAAAGAGCCCCACGAAACAACAATCGAATCTGTTTGGGGGCTTAGAAGGCTGGGAGTGGGCGTCGTTTATAGCACGTTCTGGGGCCTGCCCTCCCCTGTGAAGGATGGGGTCTCCTGCATCACTCTCGGGCCACGGGGAGCACACGGAGCTGAGGAGGGTCCCGGGAAAGTAGACAGGGATTGGCCGTTTACGGGGGCCACTTGATTGGGCACTTCAGTCTGTGGGGTGGGTGAGACGGAGGTGGCAGCTTTGTGCTCGAAGGAGTGGAAAAGGTGGTGGTCCCTTACACGGAGGCTGGAGTGGGTGGGGGTCCTCCATTCCCCCATGCTGGCTGCTGACTTAAGTGTCAGCCAGCGAGTGGATCGCGGTTAATTTCAGGCCAATGGTTAACTTTGAAAATGCTCCTTGGTACCTGAACACGATCGACATATTCACTCCCCTTCCCAGCCTCGGGCTCGTTCCGTTCCGGGGGCGCAATGGTAGTGGGGGTCCGCACTACCGCAGGGGGTTTCATAGAAATTTATGGTGAGGCTTTTGACTTCAGAGTTAGCCTAGGGTCCTTCCTAGTGCCTACCCCGTCACCGGGTAACACTGGGTGCCTCACTCCACTTTGAAATCTTTACCCTAGAAAATAAAGGCATTACAATTAGTTAGCTTTGAGGTCTAAACATTTTGGAACTGGAGTGACGTGCATGAAGTCGCAGGCCACATCTGTGTGTGTTGGGTGGCGGGTAGGGTTACAAAAGAAGACTCGGGAGCGGCAGAGAGCTTTTGACCCAGGGACCCCAAGTAGGTGTAAAGGTCCTGGAACTGTGTGAAACAGTGTATGTTTGCGCATCTCTCTGGGAGGGTTCACCTCATCAAATCCTCAGAGGGGGTCTTTGACAAGTCAAAAATTAACCGAGGGGCTTGGTTTAAGAAGGCCAGGGCTAGGGGACTGGGACAATCACCTTCCAATGCGGAAGGTGAAATGCAGTAGCAGGGCTTTGGAATCAGGGATTTTAATTCCTTGTTAGATTCTCAGCTGCAGGGGCTCTTCGTCACCCGGAGAAAGGTAGCTTTCTCAGAAGGTAGCTTTCTCAGAACTGAGAAGCCCTTTTGAATTGGAGCAAAGTAATGCTTGATAAATGATAATCCGTGGAGTTGGCCCTAAGCTTGGAAGTAAAGGGAATAGCGCTTAACTTCTAAAAGTTCATTTGTAAACTAAGGATAAAAACCTTACTGGTCTAAGAATGAGACAGTAAGAGCTAGCTACTTTAGACTGTAACCTGTGCAAGCTGGGAGGCTCAAAGGCAAAAGAAAATGGTTGTGGTTAGACTTAAAGGGGGACACAGCTTCAGCACCGCTGTAGGTCCAGTCCAGGAAGAATCCAGTTGTGTGGTTTGTGTGTGCTCTTTTAGGTTCAGGTTAATATACAGTATTTAGTTACTATCCCTGGCTCTTCAAATTGGTTGTTTACAGCAGCTTGTGTCTGAGGTGGTGTATTTAATATTATAGGCTGGGGTAACTTCACTCTGATTAGGGCTAACGTCACAAACCTTGGTAAGAAAATGAGGTTCCCCTGACTAGTGTGACTGGAGAGATACAATGGGGAGCAACCAAAGGTGTCTCCCTTGAAGAAAACGATTCAACTGGGAGACAACACAGAACACTTTCCAGATTAAATAGATAAAAATGCTTTTATTTCTAAAATGTGGCTTAACTATGCCCACAGTGTGCTAAGCCAGTTTTGGAAAGGATCCTGCAGCTTGGAGTAAAACCGGGCCACTGCTCAGTCGGGGCTCCTGGTTCCAGCAGGAAGTCACTCCTCCAGCAACTCAATGTACAGAGATCTTCTTCAGCTGTTTTTTGTTCTGCGAGGACAGTCGTTTTGGATTCCTCTGTATGACAGAGATCTCTGACCTTGAGGGGGACTGGTTTCCCACATCCTCTGCTTTTATAGGCTGGATGATATGGCCTGGCTTGGTGACAATCTTGGGTGTAGTCAGCTTCTGGAAGGCCCGCTGGGTGTTCCATGTAGGTCCTATAGGGGTTTGGATGGTCCTTTCGAATTGCTGATGGTGGGTGAATGGATATGGAAGCACCTGCACCTGCAAAGGAAGGCAGAACGATCTGGTGTGGGCCAGGCCCCACGGCAGCGGGTCAGGGAGTTTCGGTAGACAGGCCAGTTGCTCATGTCGGCCGCAATGAGTGAAGCTACCTGAGGTCAAGGCATGCCAGTACTATGCAGTCTTGGGAGTCCCAATCTGCTTGAAGACACAGTATAGAGGCCTGCTTTGGGTAAGGAGCCCCCTCAACCCACACCAGGCTTACCTAACAACCTACGCACTGAAAAGCACTGCCCGTGTAGCTGTAGGACGCTGCAGTAGCTCCTGGACTGCCGTCCCCAATGAAGTCTTCCTATCTAACACTAACTATAAGGAACATGGGACGTCTGTGTATCCTTGTGGGTTTTATTACCCTCTGACCCTCTTCATGCTCTTAATTCCTTCGTTTCCTCTCCTTGACACACAGGACTGATATTTTAAGGACATACAAAGATATACCCTTGAATCCTAAACTCTATTAGGGAATTCCTTCTTGGGGTTGACAGCTGTCAGCTAGATCTGTGCATGCCACCCAGGGCCAGAGACGAAAAGACATTTGGACAAAGAATTCAGTTTCAGGACCCCCCCCCCAGCTCAAAGCACACATTATTCTATATTCTATGCACACTGGGACTTGCAATCTATGGCTTATTAAAGATCAGAAAACTTACTTTCAATCTGCTGTGCTTTATTAAAAAACAGGCATGATTCAGAAAGCAAAAGGTAATTGTTATGGAGGTCCTCACTGTCTTCCACCTAGAACCCTGGACTGCTGAAGCATCCTTTGCTCATCCCATAAATGTCTAGGATTGCCTCTTTCCTAGTTACATATCCTCAACTGGGATGAGACAGTGATTGAAATTCAACTTCTGCAGTGATTGGTTTGCAAAATAGAGCATTACTGAAATGTTATTTTCTCACCTATCTTTTGTGCTCTATTAAAGAGTTCCCCTCCCCCCAACCCCACTTTTTTTCTGAAAGAAAATGCAATTCTGTATTGCACTAGCTGGGGATAGATCTCAGGGTCACAGACTTTCAGAACTGAAGGAAATAAAGTTCATTGGGTTCAATTTCCCTTGAGTCCCCTCTACATGAGAGCTGGCAGGTCTTGTCCTCAGCAGCCCATTTCCTCTGTACGTGACAACACCCTACATGACAGCCTGTCATGCATTTGAACACCACGGTCAACTCAAATTCGCTTCTCCCTTGGGTAAATGTCCCTAGCTCATTATCACATGACACAATCTTCAATCCTTTCACTGTCCTGAACAAGTGCTGGTTTGTCTTTGTTTTTCTTAAGATGCAGCTCAAATCTTAAGCCTCTGAACATTACCTGGACTATAAACACAAATCTTAAGAGCAGTAACTCTTAGTTTGGCCAGATCTGTCTACAGAGGCACCTAGGGCACTTGTTGAAACTGCAGATATGGGGACCTTGTCACGAGGTCTCTACCTCCGACCTGGTCAGTACTTAAAAACAGTACAGTGTATCTGAATTGTCCGTCTCAGCCGGTCAGTGCAAGTAAGAGATTTGACCCTGTGGTCAAGATCACACGTCCTTCTTGACGAGTGAGGAGAATAATCCTGCTAAGCAAAGAGTGAGGCAGTCAAGAGGAGGCAGCTGAAAAGCTCACCATCCCTCACCTGATGTGCTGCGGCGTGGATGTTTCGCTTCTCATTGATAATCACATTTGGCAAATTCTTGTCTTTTCTTGGAGGACCTTCAGGGGCTTTAATGAGAAACCTGGAAAGCAAAAGCAGGAGGTCTGACTAAGAGCATTAAGGATGGAGTCAAAAGGGCAGGGAGGACACGTGAGGGAGAGACGGGAGGGCCTGGTACCCTCCTGACAGGTTTTCTTTGCTATTCTTACCGGCGTCTCTTCTTGGCACTGGGCTTCAGGCCCACACCACCCCACTCGCCCCAGCCAGGCAGAGTTAGGTCCACATCCTTTGGCTTACTCGCCTCTGCAGCTTCCCTCTTCTCTTTCAAGAAGTCTCTGATGACATCATCCCCAGCAAAAGCTTCCTTTATCATCTGCTTTTGATCTCTCTCCTCTTCATCTTCCTGGGAAGAAACAAGAGCCGGAGCTACAGCTTGCTTTTAGGAGCCGTGGTCGTGGTAAGAACACTGGAATTTTGGGTCATGACATTTTAGCGCCCTCTAGGGGGAAGTGTGGAACAATGACGGCCTTGCAATACAAGCCAATCAGTAGCCAATCATGCTCTAATTTTCTTCTCTCTAGGGTAAATATCCCCAACTCATTATCATATGACACAATTTTAAACTTTCAGCGAGGCAGCTGCCGGGTGGAGGAAGAAATCCTAGCCACAACGTGTGCGTCCCCTGTAAAGACACACACCAAGGCTCCTCAGCGGAGCAGTTTCAATGACTTCCTCAGGGGGCCCCTGGACCATCTGAGACCCCGCAGAGTAGAACAAAATGTTACCGTTGGCAAGAGCTCAATGACTCGCCTTAGAGTTGCCTGACTGGGGTCTGTTCAGAGCTTTGAGCGACTCTCTCCTTCTTCTGAGGGTGGGTTTAGAGACACCCCAGCGAGGGCTTGGTGACTCAGGATTTTGGATGTATGAGCCTTGGTCACATGCACATATTTGCATCTGTTAAACTGTCACCTGGACCAGTCCAGCCCTGTATTACTGTGGACTTGTCACCTATGGAAATTTGCCCCCAGCACCACGAACTTCACCGATTCTATTCCTCATGCAAGGAACCCTTTCTGGACCAGCTCCGACCCCCAACAATGGCTCACAACCCCGCCTCTGCTCACCAACTCTTCTATTGTCGTGGGAACTGCCAAAGACTTCACAGAAGGAGGTTTTGTGGTTAGAAGGTTCTGTAGGTCAATCATTTGCTCTTTCCTTTTCTTCTCCTTGGGAGCACCAGGCTGATCATTGGGGTTCCTCTGCAACGGCTGACCTTTCAACACAGGCCTGGGAAGCCCCTCGTTTTGAAGACATCCTTCTTTGCCCAGTTCTTCAAGCTCTTCTAGAGTCTGTGCTCTCTCTGGTCTCTGCGTCAACAAGGGCTCCTTGTCTTCCTCGGGGGGTTCCACAGTCTGGACCGGTGGAACTGTCCCCACAGAAACCACTTTTTGCTTCCTGGACTGATGGTTTTCCTTGTTGAGCTTCTGAGCTAGTGCCCTGATTTCAGATAGCACTTCCTGGCTGCTAGAATCTGGGGGAGAAATGAAAGCCATCAGAAGAGGAGATTGGGAGCTGCCTTGCCAATGAGGCATGTGCAGAGCTCACTCAACGGCAAGCATTTGTGGAATACCCACTGGGTGCTAGGCACTGCAGAAGGGTCCGACGAGGACAAATCGGTAAGAGGATTCCATTCACGGGATCTCCTGGAGAGTTCACTAATCATTACCTGTCAAGTAGCAGGCAGTCGAGTTTCGTTGTTAAAAGCAGCATGTTGGAAAGCAGATGTCCTGGGTCCTATTCTCAGCTTTGCCAATGACTCACTGTCTAACCAGCACTGTGGCTTAATTTCCCTGTATAGTAAACCCTGCTTGGGGAGACAGCCTCAAGTTTCAAATTTTTTCAAAAAGCCATTTTAGCAGGTGGCTTCAGAAGGCAAATTCACTGTAGTTTATTAGGTGTAATTTATAAAAATCTTACTTTACATGCTGATCTCCTATTTACAAAAACCTTATCTAGCATTGCCTTATTTCAAAGCGGCATTTCAGAATCTGCATGGCCAAGTCAAGTAGCTGGCATCTCTGAGCCCCAAGGGAAACATGGCAGTATCCTTTGACTTATTCAGTTTGCCTCCATGCCCAAGTTTGTCCTGCTGTCTAGCCTTGGCTTGAAGCCATTGTAGTAAGAAGCTACTGCAATCTGGGCTTTGGACACATGTATGTTTATTCTTCAAGGATCAAGTTTCCTCACTCATCTTGTTTGGGGTCCAGGAATTCCCACTATTTTAAGATACAGTTTCCCCGAAGGTTTGGAAACATTCTACTTAGTTATCCAAAGGAATCCAAATCTACTTTTCAAGCCACAACTAACTGCTCTAGGCATTCAACTAGATGACCAACTTTTGAGGGGCTCAGGATACAGCTGGTGTCCTGTGGTTAGAGCCTGGCCTAGAGTTTCAGCCTGATCCCCAAAGCCTCTCTGAATGACTACCATGTCATCTTGTAACCCTGCCGCTGAAAACCTGGAGTAAAGGTCCTACGGTACATTTGCAATTATGGCTCTTCGAAGATTTTTCTTTTGCAATGGGAAAAAAAAGACATCACCTAAGTGCATTATTCCCACAGAAAAGAGCATCGGACCTGAGGACCCGGCCAGACAGCCAGGTGACTTAGGAGCGTGAGATTATAACAAGCCTCCGTGTTCCAAGAACGGGAGCTCTATGACCAGCCCAAGGGTGCTAATGTTCTTAATATAAAATTGCTTCAGGGCAACAAACAGAAGACACAACACACAACATATCAAACGTGAGCATGGGGTGACGAGTCTAGCTCCCCACGTGCCTCGTGGAGCTACTCGTTCCTACCAGGAAAGTCTCAGCCCATGTCGACACGCACTAGCCAGCATTACAAAGTGGTAAAAATGCCACTCCTACTTTACAAACAACACAGAAAAGTGCAGCAGTAATCTGAAGGTGTTTCATAATACTTCAAAATCCACCTATGTGTCAGTGGGTGTGAACGGACTTCCACACCTGCCACCCCACCGTACACAATTCTCAGGCCACAGGGACCCAGGGACCAGGGATGTTAACGCCTGACCTGACCTCGGGCGGGGGGGGGGGTTGTTCTGTCACTGTGAAGACTGTCAGCCCTTACCACCAGAAAACGGATCTGAATATATTTTGTACAGCCNGGCCCGGGGGGGGGGGGGGGGGTTGTTCTGTCACTGTGAAGACTGTCAGCCCTTACCACCAGAAAACGGATCTGAATATATTTTGTACAGCCACGCATTATTTGAAGAATTTGTACAACCTTTGAAGAAAAATGGCTATTATGGATCTATTTTCTCTTCGGGGCCCCAGGGCACACTCTGGCAAGTCCCTGTCACCCAGGCACTCGGTTGTATGTGTGGATGGACACTCACTGTTCCTCTCCCAGTTGTTCTGCAGCCCTAGCACCGTGGATGGCTCCCTTGGGGCCCACCACAACTCACCTTTTGTTTCCTGGCTGGCCCCCCACTTGGTATTCTGGTCGAGGCCAGACTTTTTCCTAAGTGATCGCCTTTCCTCAAATTCTTTCAGCAACACGTCTTCCTCTGCCATTGGCTTTTCTTCTTCTTCACTTTCAGAAGCCTCGGGGGCCAAAGGCTCTGGATGCTGCTCCGGGTCCTCCTGGATTTCATCTTTGGTGTCACCTGAGTGACTCCTGAGCATCCAGGGGTTGGGTCCAGCTCCATTCACCTGTACCTTGTTCACCTCATCAGGGACAAGGAGCTCGCCCTCCTCCTCCATACCTGCCTCCTCCTCTTCCCCACTTTCGGAGGCTGCCCGGAGTTTCTGCGTCAGTTCTTTGTTCCTAGCCAATTGTTCCTGCATGGCCTGGCGAGCCTGGAGAAAGAGTGCTTGTCATCAGTGACCAACAACACCCCTCCCGGGCAGTTCCTAAAGCTGCCTTCTCAACTCGACAGAAGTGTTGCCGATGGGTATCTACCACTTAAAGCATACAGACACCACTGTGTTTAATAGCTATGGACTAAAGTGGAAGACAAATTCTTTGTTCTCTAGGAATCAACATGTGACACAAAGTATTTTTCCCCCCTCTTCTTAATGCTCCTCTCTTCTGAAAGACCTGCCCTCAAGGCTGTTTCCCTTTCTTCTCTCCTTTTCCACCTAGCTCCTGGTCATTTTCCTCTCTGCCTTAGAGATTTTCTGGTGCCCTTTTAGGTTCCCAGTTTCCCATTCAGCCCCACGGCTATTCCCTAGCTCTGCTCCTGCTAGCGCCCTTATGGACGGATTTTCCTTTCTTTCTTCTAATTCTACTTTTGTCTCTGTCACCCGATGGTCTCTTACCTCCAGGTCATATTTGGCCATAATCGCCTTTGACTTTGCCCATTTCCCACTGTTCTGGTGCTTAAGGCTCATTCGCTCCTAGAAAGAAAGGGCAGAGTGAGATCTTCATCCCTTCCTGGGGAAAGCTGGTTCAAGGCGTGGGGGGAGGGGGAAGCCTCACCGTTATTCTGGCAGTTTCAATTTTTTCCAGTTCTTCCAGGGCTGCAGCAGGATTGACTTTCCGTAGTGCCTCAAACTCTTTTAGGCTTTTCTTGGCCTTTTCTTTCTTCAGAAGTTTATGATACCTAGAAGGGATGGGAGGGAAGCGATTTAGCTGCAATGCCAACAGCACACACAAGAGTGCCCCTGCTACCCAAGGGGTTCCCGACACAAGGGCTAGAATGGATGTCACAGAGCTAGCTGACTGTGGGGAGCCAGTGTGGGACCTGAGAGGGACTGGCGGGATGCTCAGACCCTGCAGCCCCCAGGGGCAGACCTCTGCAGAGCAAAGAGTCCCCTCTGCTTCTATAGGGTGAAGGAAGAGTAGAACAAGTTCCAAAGAGGCAAAAAGGCAGGAAGGAAGCCCTACGGGGCTCAACAGCTGTAGAATTCAGAGCTCATTCTGCAGAATCACTCCGTGATGGCCTGGAAGGGAGAGAAAGTAACTGAACAGTCCTCTTTTTAGCAACACCCAGACTGAAAGCCAAAGCCAGAGGAGAGGGCATAACTGAAGCAGGCAAAACTCCTAAGAGGTTGGTGAAGAAAACAACAAAAAAAGGCTAGTCATTCCTATCTGGGACCTCTTCTACACGATCCCAGCGGCCACGTCAAAGCTTCCTTCCTAAGGGTTTGTGATTAGCCACATCACCTTCTGCCATGGAACCCCAGGCCAGTTCACAGGGGCCTCCTTACTTTTTGCTTTTGATTCTCTTCTCTCTTCGAGCCCGGGCCTCATAGTAGGACTGTAGCGCCCGGGCCCTCTGAAGCTCTGCTCGGCGCATCTTAGCCTACAACAAATGACACTTCCAGTGACTCCAGGGCTCAAGTGCAAAGGCTGGGAGAAGCAGATTGTGTGTAGGTATACCAAAGGGCCTATGACACTTACCTCTTCCAGGCTCATGGCTTTGAGAGAGGCCTTTTCCATGGGAGTCAGCAAAGGGTCTGCCATTGGCTGCTTGTTCTTATGGAGGAGGTTAAAAATTTCCTGCTCCAGGGGAGTTCTTGCCTTGAGGAGATAACAGAAGTGTTTTAAATCTCAAGCCATACTTTCCCTCTTTGCAACCTATGACCCTTCCCTTTATGACACTGTCATTGGAACCAATGACTGGATAAGACTGACTATTACAACAGAGAAGTCTTGCTGTTCCACTGTATAGATAAAACCTTACTCGATTCTGATATAAGAAAGACTTCAGTAATGGGGCGCTGGGGCTACTTTCTCTATCACGGAGGGGACAGTCTGTATTCAGATTACCAATGTTTATGAATCGAAGCAAGATGGCCTTAAGGTAAATACGAGCAGGACAGAGGCTCAGTAGTACCAAACCGTTTTTTGACAGTTGCAAAATAGAATGGTCTCAATATTGTTATATTGATCTGAAGCACATAAATATTGCTGTATAGTTAAGAAACTCGGATTCATATAAAACACCTTTAAAGAATCTTTCTGGAGGGAAAAGGGGGTTCAGGTCATAAGATAAGCATTATTTGCCACTGATGGTATAACCAGGAAATTCATCTACATAGTGACTCAGAGGGGAGCCCCAGCTTTTCCAACTGCAAGCAGCTGCTACAAATCATTTATGTACTTAGGTGTTCTTGGTGTCATGAACACATGAGAAACAAGGACAAGGCGTCCTTAGGTACATTCTACAAATGCGGTTTATGGCAGGCTGTGTGTTTTAGTTTCCTGAGCACAAAAAAAGACACTATCTTAAAAACAAGATCTTCGTGTAATTAGCCTGCTTCCTGACAGTTTAAATTTAACTCTAATCTGTTTCTAACTCTGGCCGCAATTCCTTAGTTTCCAGCTAACTGTGCAGGCAAGGTAATGTCTATACCTGTGAAATGAAGACCGGGAAGCAGTTACTTCACCTGTCAAACAAAAAAGCCCATTTGCTACTTGACTGATATTGGGAGGATGCCTAGAAGAACCAGGCTGGAGGTGCCCTGGTCCATTGTGGCAAGGCAGAAAGACTACCCTAGGTAACAGAACCTGTCCCAAACCTTACACACACCCTATGTGGTTTTCAACAGTCAAAAACATCAGTCAGTATTAAACTTGTAAGTATCTGGACAAATGCATAAACACACATCATCACACGCAACATGGGGCTATTGATTGAGCCATAAACCTATCCTACTGAACAGAAAAGGTGCATGTGCCTCTATTTTTAGTATTTGCAGTAGTCATCAATCACAGGCTGCACAGTGATTTATATTACAACGTTGTAATCTCCCTCCAATGCAATTCAATTTACAAACATGTATTGATTGCAGCTACAATCCAGGTACTTGTTTGGGGTGCTAGGAATACACAATTGATGAAGATAATTCCTGTCCTCAGAGAGCTCATAGCCCTTCAGAGGAAAGAGACCCACCGCTAACAACTTAATGGGTTAAGGAAGATTGCACAGGAGTAGGCACAGGAAGGACAACTCATTCTGATTAGGAGTTGGGTTAGGCTTGGGGGAAGGAAGAGCCTTTTTGAATTAGGCTTTGAGGCCTAACTACAATTCTGTAAGGAGGGAGAAAAAAAGCCAGAGAGAAGTATGAGCAATGACACAAGGCATGTGGGAGGAGTGGCATGTAAGGGGATGATGTGCCTTCTAGTGTAGTTACAAAGCTGGGTGCTGCTGTTTTAGTCTCTAAGTAGAGAGCCGCTGAAGGACATTAAGCAAGCAAATGACAGTTCTGGGTGTCAGGAAAAAAATCCCAGTGAACACGTAAAGGGTTACATGTCAAATGCCAAATGGGGGTGGGGGGGCGGGCGAATGAAAGCGAGGAGAGGAACCAGGGAAGAGGTATTAGACAGAAATTACAGGACCAGCCCAGTGTGGGCAGGAGAGAGGTGGCAGTTAAGGGGCAAAGGAGGTTCCCAAATCAGGTGCCTGGGGTCACTGAATGAAGGTGGTGGGACACGCTTGGGGAGTCTGGGGCAGAAAAACACTGGGCTTGGTTTGGAGTATATGAGGTTGAAAGTGTTGTTGATGATGGGATTGAATCTCAACGGGCTGAGAGTGATGTATCACCTAGACACGTGACAGTCAAGCGTCACGGAAAAGGACCAAGAGAGGTCAGGCAAAAAAACCAGGGGCATGTCACAGCAGGCAAGGGAGAAACATGTTTAACGATGTGATGCCAAACAGGCTGAGGACTCAGCAGGCTTGGGAGGTGGCAATTCGGAGGACCCTCACTAATGCCCTTTCAAAGAGTTTCAGGGGGGTGGGAAGGGAAGGTGAGAAACGACAGCGGTGGAGACCAGCTCTTCCCAAAGCAGGTTCTTGATCATCAGATAACAGGATTTACTTCAGATTTTAAGTTTAAAAATTTCAACTTATGGGGCCTCCCTAGTGGCGCAGTGGGTTAAGGAACACACTATGAAGCAAACCACAGCCACTGCCACATGAGTCCGATCCCTGCCGCCGGCCAGGGAGGGGACCCACATGGCGTAGCAGACCTCTCCCGCCTTGCCCGCTGCTCCCCTCAGCAGTGTATTTCAGTCAGTCTGCCTGTTCTGCTCCCTACTCTGTCTGGTGAATCCTCTCACCTCCCGTGACTCTGGCCTGTACCCCAGCTCTTGTGTGCATAAATAAATAAATCTTAAAAATATAAATAAAAATCTCAACTTATTTGATTTTTAATGAAATCCAATTGTACAAATCTGAATAGAGTGGGTGAAATTGGAGTTCCTTAACTATCTTTTCATAGCTTTTAAAGGGCTAGGTTATACATCAAGTTGCTAATCATCAGTAGATGCACACAACCTTTTCTAGCTTCAACCCAGCCACCTCACTTCGGTGGATTTTGAGAAACTAGGGCATTGAAAAATGCTAGTGTAGACTGCTAGTGGAGGGAAGGAGAAAGGGGGTGGGAAAAGTTACAACATTTCTAGCACTTTGCAGTTTACAAATGCTCTTTCACACATCTATCCCTTTTAATTCTTCTCAGCTAGAGTAAAATGGAATTTTAAGATGGACCGAAACTATAGTGTAGACTGGGAACTCCTAATCTCCAGAAAGACTACTGTATTACAAGTCATTGGTACTTTGCACTCATGGTGTAAGAGAACTGAGAGTTGCTAGCCAGAAAGTATCCCTGTGACCTAAGCGCTTCCTACTTTTCTGTGCCTTGTTGGCATGTCTCAAAAATGAATCTCAGAATGAATGGTACAGCAGATTCAATGTGAGCATCCGGACCCCATTCTGCCCTGCATAGGGAACTCCTGGAGATTATGCAGTATTTTCCTGCAAAATTACACTGTCATTTGGAAAAAGCAAGGCACAGAACAGTGCACTGCTGCACTTTTTCGATCAAAACCCAAAGTGAACACAACTATATGGGTAAAACTCTCCAGTTAACAACAATGAAACTGATCAAGCGGTTACCTCTGGGTAAGCATGGGGGTAAAATGAACAGACGGGGGACAGGCATGAAGTCAGACTTTTCACTATTCATCATCTATACTTTTAATGTTTGAATCCTGCAAGTTGTATTACCTCTTAAAATTTTTTCCTACAGTCTCCCTTCCATCGTGCAGCCACACTTTAAACCTGATCTCTGTTTCATGTGGAAAAGGAAGCATCCTAGAAAGAGAATGGTAGTGACTTCAAAAACAACCTCAGAAATAGAGCTTACGCCTACAGTAAGCAACTCCTTGTTCCAGTCCTAGTTAGAATGTGAGCCATGTTTACTTGGGTAGCGTTACTAGTCTCAGTGCCCTCACATATGGGCCTCTCTTACCATGGGGAATTCAGAAAGCAGAGGAAAAGCACAAAGAGGGCATCTATTCTCTTTGTATGATTGGGACACTGTTGTTTTTGACTATTTTTTGTGCTTAAGACAGAATATCCCAGCATAGACTTGGAAAAGAAAGGCTAGCTGTTCTGAAGCAGTTGTTTAGATTAAAAATTGAGACTTTAGGGACAGATGTAGGCTGACCAACTTTTTTATTTTTGCTAAGAGCTTAGCTACCATTCCACCCCCAACCCCGTTGTTTTCCTACCCCCTCATTTCATAAAAGAAAACCTTTTTCTTAACACCAGCAAAATGTAAAGAATACCCTCATGATACAGAAGCGCCAGCAACCTCACACCCACCGTCTTTATAAGCATCCTTTGCTTCAGAAGGATAAAAAATGTGTCAGGGACCTGTGTTTGGTAACCCCAGCTCTGGAATCACTCTTATTCTCTGTAGCCCAGACTCCTAACGAGTCCTTTCACAAATGGCAAACTGAAAGTTAAAAATGAGTTACTTGTTAAAAGTCTACTCATAGGGCCTCCCTGGTGGCGCAGTGGGTTAAGCAACGCACTATGAAGCAAACAGCAGCCACTGCAGCACGAGTTCGATCCCTGCTGCTGGCCAGGGAGGGGACCCACATGGTGCGGCAGACCTCTCCTGCTGTGCCCGCTGCTCCCCTCAGCAGTGTACTTCTGTTGATCTGCCTGCTCTGCTTCCTGCTCTCTGTGGTGAATCCTCTCATCCCCCACACCTCTGGCCTGTACCCCAGCTCTTGTATGCATAAATAAATAAATCTTTAAAAAAAAAAAAGTCTACTCATAGTCAGCAATGCTGTGTTTTAGTGTGCCATTCCTTTATAAGGCAACCTTGGGTTCCACTGCTCCAGTGCTGCCGAGTTCCATTTTTCCCGGTTCAGAATGTGAGTAAAAGTGCTTTAAAAACTGGGGTACGAAAAGGAGAGCATTATGTTCCCTCTCTACTAAAAATTGCATGTCTTAACACAAACACCTGCGAACAAGTGTGTGCTGTGTCCTACAGACTGATGAAGGGTGACCTCAGGGCTGCTTTGCTGGCTATTGCGTGACTGTGAACTTCACTCCCCTCCCACCCCACTGCTGAACCAAAACCACAGCCGAGTTTTAGGCTGAACACATGCAATGAAATCAGCTGCCAACTCTGCAATCTCCACGCCGCGCAATCTCACCTTCCAAGGCCACGTTCCCTTGGGCTGCACTCACCTGCCAGCCACTGAGCACATGTTCAATGGGTGCAATGGATGCCGGCTCCTTGTTCAGGGGGAACACCAGCTGTTCTGCCTGCCGGTTCTTTTGAACGATGGGATCCCATTTGGCGAGGGCCTGTGAAGTTTTATTGAATGCCACTTCCCTGTGGATCTGAAACAAAGCACAAAAAAGGCAAGGGCCGCAAAATTAAATATCAAGCTCAAAGGACTAGTAGGAAATTAGAAGGCAATGTTTCTTAGCTGAAGAGTCGGGATGCCAGAGATTACGAGGAGTTCTCGCTTACTTCTCCAGACTGTACTTTCCTGAGATTAGTCTTAAGCCTTTTCTTGGTGAGGAAATCACAACTTCCCATTTTTCAGGCTTCCACCCCCCTTCTCTTCTCACCTGCTTTTTTCCTTGTCAATTTCTTCCCCTTAATGGACCACTTTCTCTATAACTCACCCGCTCAACCTCTTCTTTGTTAAGGGGTAACTCCACAGTCTTCTTTGATTTGACTCTATTCAGCTGCTTTTTCACAGTGGCCAATGAGGATGAAGTTTTAACGGGCTCAAGTAGATCTGAAAGGACTAGTTTTTCTCCTGATCCTGTAGAAAGGCCAAACTTTCTGGTCAGACTGAGAAGTGAGGCAAAAATCTCACTATCACACTGGGCTATGCCTCCACAGAAAATGCTGGTAGACAGCCAACGTGCAAGGAAGCGGCACTCTGACTTCCATCGCTAGCCACAGTGACAGCGTCACTTTTCAACATTCCCAAATGTGTTGCAGGAAGAGAATGATTTAAAGTCATTTCCTTTTCTCCCCGCTTTTCTGCTTCCACTCTTGACCCCAAACAATTTGTTCTTCACACAGCAGCCAAAGTGGTATTTTGAAAATGTAAATCCCAGCATGTCATGATCCTCTCATAGCTCCCCGCTATGACTGGAACCATATCCATCTGAAGAACACAGCCCAATGGGAGCTGGCGCTCATCTGCCTCTAACCCCAAGTCACCCCCACCTCCACGATGTTCCAGTCACAGTGGCCTTCTTGTCTTCAAACATGCTGAGGGTATTTTTTTTCCTTAGAGCCTTCGTATTAGCTGCCCCCTCACCTGGAATGTCTTGCCCTATCTTGCATGGATGCCTTTTCTTGTCATTCAGATCTCAGCTTAAATGTTGTCTCTTCAGAGATCTTTCATGACCAGCTGATCTCAAGTAGCTGGTCACTTTTATTGCATCATTCTGTTTTAATTTTTCTTGCTCTACCGCGCTCCCCCCCCCCCCCCATTAGAATGCAAGCCCTGTGAGCTCATGTCTTATTCTTTACTGTAGCCCCAGTACTGGAACAGTTCCTGATACAGATAGATAGAAGCAGCACAAGTATTTGCCGAGTGTGTAAGCTTGGAATGCCACTTTAACATGTTTCTGGGCAGTTACAATAGTGGTTACCAGAAATGTATAACTTATTCAAGCTGCCCAAGTTGTGAATATGGTGAAAAAGTCATGCTATCTAGACTCGGTAGGAGGCTACAACTCTGTAATTTACCAGATCATGTATTTTTTTTAAAGGATTTATTTATTTATGCATACAAGCACTGGGGTACAGACCAGAGGTGTGGGGGGATGAGAGGATTCACCACAGACAGTGGGGAACAGAACAGGCAGATCAACAGAAGTACACTGCTGAGGGGAGCAGCGGGCACAGCAGGAGAGGTCTGCTGCACCATGTGGGTCCCCTCCCTG
>JAGFMF010011408.1:394376-407858 GCA_019455555.1 Galemys pyrenaicus | reverse complement strand
GAGGTCTGCTGCACCATGTGGGTCCCCTCCCTGGCCGGCAGCAGGGATTGAACTCGTGCTGCAGTGGCTGCGGTTTGCTTCATAGTGCGTTGCTTAACCTACTGCGCCACCAGGGAGGCCCCCAGATCATGTATTTTTAAGAGGTGATTTCACTCCCCCACCCAGGGGCTGAGAATTGGTTCTTGGGGAGAGAATTGGGTAAAATCTTATATATTACAAAATTTTGTGTTCCTCCGAAGCTAAGTGGAATCTTATTCCCCAGTATTTTATTTGGGTGGGAGGGGGCAGCTATTTTAAATAGCTACTGGATAGACTAATCTAGTGGCTGATACGTAAGTAAATTGACTTCTCTGAGCTCCTGCTGTTGAGATTATTTGCCTGTCCAAACTCAAAGCATGGTGGTGAGCACTGAAAAAAAAACAATGAAATCATGAACATTAAAAAGAACTATACAAATGTCAAGTATGACTAGAGGGGCAGCTGTCTTCATTCACGTCCCTCTCACCCAGAAGCAATTCATCAAGCTCAGCAGAAGTCTCTGACCATGGTCTTCTAGGTTTTCTTCTAAAAATGCAAGAAACTCAAGGACATACAACTACCCTTCTGCCCCTATTTACAGGTTAATTTTTTATGGTAGGCTCCATTAATCACACAAAAAACAGTCCCTAGGAGGTGAGGTGACCATTATCCTTTTGGAACTCCACAGATTCCATGCATTGACAGCTTTCCCTGATCAACTTACCTTCAGAACTGACATTGAACTCTGACACCTTCAGACTAGCCTCAGACCTCTCTGCCAATTTCCACCTGAAATCGGGCAAAACAGAACACAGTAGGAATGAACACATTTTGCTCGGGAAGCAATCACTTATTTTCAAAGAAGGCTTTGGTTTCACATATTTCTCTTCCAGAGTCAGGTTTTGTCACAAAGCAACCAGGAAATCTGTTCCTAACTCAGGGAGTCTAACTATCTCTGAATGTAGACCCAATACTTCAAAAACACAAGGCAATACTAGAGGAGCAGTGGAACAGGTATTGGATTTGAATCCCAAACCTGCCACTTATGAGTGGAATGACTTTGGGGGCAAGTTAATTAACTTTTCGCTTCAAAACTTTTAAGTGTGGATTAAAAATTCAAACATATAGGTCACATACAATTACAGTAACAATTATATGATGCTTAATATATGCTGGGTATTGGTTAAAGATCACTACTTTATTAACTCATATAAATGTCACAACAACTCTCTGAGGTAGGCACTATTATTCATCTTATTTTTTAGTCAAAAAAACAGAGGAGCAAAGGATAAAATATTTGCATGTTCTCTTAATGATGCTAACTTTGTCTTTATTGTCTTACACACAATAAATGTTAGCTGCAGATAAATCTTATGGAATCTGCTAGTTATAACCTGTCCAAGCTGAAGGGAGTGTTACCTACCTGTTCTTTCCATCAAGAGAACTGATTGCTTCCAGAAGCTTTTGGTGCTTTCTCTCTCCATCGCTGTCGCCCTAGACACAGGGGAGGAAATACAGTCAGAATGATGAAAGAAGAGGTCCACATAAAATCTCTTGATCTTTTATAGGGAACTGGAGGGTGAGATGGAGTCTGAGGTGCAGGCATTCCAGCTCAACTGAAAAGAACTGCTTCAAAAACCCAATTCCCTTGTTATAAGGAACATAGAGCCTTAGTAACTGGAAGCTAAAGTCATTCTGATTTTAACTTACTTGGGGAAGGAAAGTGCTGTGAGAGTAATGTTTCTGTATAGAAAATATATGATCTGACACAGAAACTGACAGCAAAAACCTAAAGTAGTTTTGTCAAGGGAATAGTCGAATTCCTCTATCATGTAACAAAGAACCAGCTTAATTATGTATATTTCACTAAGATAATTCACTCTCTTTAAATCCCTAGTCCTTAATATATTACCTTTCACAGGTAGCCCGAAATAACTGCTTATAATTTGCTTGCCAAACTGGAGGAAATATTAAGTGTTGCCACCCTGCCACCCTTTCCTTTCTAGGAATCTGTCCTCAGCCTCAATTCCCAGGCAGAAGGGAAACTGGAAGAGGCAGATTGGTTGTTGTCACCCACCTCATCGTCACTGGTGCTCAGGGGGTCATCTTTTGGCAAATCTTCTAGTTCCTCCTGTTGGCTTAAAGCCAGAAGGCTGTTATAAAGGAGAAAAAAAACAGAACTATGATCACCTGAAAAAACTTTTCTTCTATTAAAATAATCTCTATAGAAATAACTAGAGTTCTCAGCCCAGAATAGCCCTATTCCCTGGAAGAGGTACCAACCACACAGTGGCAGCAACTTTGGGAATCAGTCAAAACATATTTAGATTGCAGAAGTGAGGTGGCACTTCCCGAAGTAAGCATCAACAACTACGGGAGTTGGGGGGAGACTTAACACTCTTCAGTGATTGGCACTGCATTTTCCAGTGACCTCTGGGAGGCTGTACAAAAATGTCAGGCCCTAAGTAAGGTGGCAAGACAGTGTCACTATGAACATTTCTAAGTATCTTCCTCATGGAAGATGCCTTTCCAGGAGCAGCTTACACAAGAGTGACATTTGATCACTTGTTCCCAGGAACCGGGGAATTCAACAAAATCAGCTGAAGTAATTTTTCCTGGGACTTGGTTGGCAAAGTAGGTGCTTAACTAAGGAAGCTGGCACCCAGAAACAAATCAGACTCTACTATCAATTTCTGCAAGGCAACCCTTACTAAACAAACTGGGAGGCATTAAACATCAGCGCAGAGAAAATGTCTTGGATGACTCTCATCAGCAAAGGTTTCCAAGACAAGAGGAGTTTATAACACATGCACTGTCTGCACTGAGGGCGGAGACGCGCAGCGGCAGCAGATGGGTCACGTGACGAGGAAAGTGCCACATTAACTTAGCTGGAGAAGGAAAGGCTGCAAGAGAACTAACAGGGAGAACGCCTAAAAAGCTGGGGAGCCGAGAAAGTGAATTAAGTTAAATTAAGAGGGTTTTAAAGGCTAGATCGCGGAAACAGTAACGAATGGCGAGATCGGGGGAGGGAAGGACTGTCGTCTGTTAAAAGACGGCTTCCATTTCACAAAGGCTAGGGGACCAGGTCCCAGCGAGACCCCCACTGCCCACTCACCTCTTAGCAGTCCGGATCGAGCTCATCTCGCCAACCGGTCTCTCACATGGGCCAGGAGCGGAAGCCAAAAGGAAAGCAATTTCCGTGCCGGCCGCAAAGCAATTTCTGCTTTCGCCAATCACACGCGACATGTTGCGTCACTTCCGCTCCGCCCCCAGGCGTGAGAGAGACCGGACGCGCGCCGGAGTAGGGGCCTGCGGGAAGCGGGGAGACCTGGGCGAAGTCTGTCAGCGGGGGGAGCTCTGCTGTCCCCGCCCACCCTTGGCTCTCGGGTCGGGGTGAGTCCTCCTGCTCCTGGCCTCCACGTGGCTCTAGGTGGCCGAGCTTAGGGCGCGGGTTCTTCGCGGAGGGGGTCGCGGCCAGAGTTCTCGCTGCCCTCACCTCCTCCGAAAGGAAAGCCTCCCTCGCCTGTCTGTGTGCTACCGGCGGGCCCGAGGCTTTACCGAACGCCAGTGAAGTAGTCGGCCGCGAACAAAGCACCTTTCCTTCCTTCTTATGGAAAAGCCGCCTTTCATCCTGTGTCCCCGAGCCATGGCAGCCCCAGGTTCCTCCTTCCAATGGGATAAAGTTTCAACCAAGAATAGGCTGTGTTAGAGGCTGCAAGTTCCTCTCCACCCGTCGACCTTTAAGGAATCGTTCTCATTGCAAAAATGTAGAAAAGCAATAACACAAAACATTCTTCTTATTTATCCTTTTAGGCCACGCCCCTTTGCGCCCCACCCTTCCACTGAAACTGCCCAGGACTAGATTGTCATTGACTCCCCACGCCAAGTTGCTAAATCAAGTGGACACTTCTCTCCC
Source organism: Galemys pyrenaicus (assembly GCA_019455555.1). Taxonomy (NCBI): domain Eukaryota; kingdom Metazoa; phylum Chordata; class Mammalia; order Eulipotyphla; family Talpidae; genus Galemys; species Galemys pyrenaicus. The sequence continues at coordinate 403,924 of JAGFMF010011408.1, read as the reverse complement.
TCTTTGTCTTGCCAGAACTTGGTGTGGGATTGCAGAGAGCACTTTGTTTTCTTATTCATATCCAGGACGTGTATTTGATCATCTATGTGTAGGGCCTCTGTGCAGTGATGTACATTAGTGAACAAAACAGACACATGACCTCACAGAACTTGCTTTCTAGTAGGATTAAAGGCAATATGTCGTTCTTGAAACTCCACCCTGGGCTTCCCTGACACTACTCTTTTCTGATATCTTACCTTCATGGCCATCTTCCTCAGTCTTCTCTGCTGGATGCTTTTCTGTACTTACTCCATAAATGATCCTCTGATCTTGTTCTCAGCCTTGCTTATTACACATGCGCTTCCTAACTCTTGAAAGAGAATGCCCTGATCAACATCTCTAACCCACAACTGTTTTTTGAGCACCAGACTAGTGCCGCTGATTTTCTCTAGGCAATCCTTTTTGTTCAACAGACACATCAAAATGAAGTGTCCAATAATTTATATATTTTTCACCAGAGTTCACCTCTATTTTCCATCTCTATGACCAGCACCATCAACTACCTAGTTAAGTGAGACAACTGTGAGTCAGCTTAGGAATCTCATGCTTCACAGTTGTCCTGTCACTCTGTCAGATTTGTTTCCTGAATCTCTCTGCACTTTCCCATCATTATTACCATCGTGGCGGACCCTTGCAATGTCAAACCTGTTGAATCAGCATGGTGTTATTGAAAAGGGAATGTGTAGGATATGGATGAAGAGCATGGGTTTGAACAGGACCCTCTGGGTTTGAATCTTTGCTGCTTACTAGCTTTGTAATTCTTGAGTAAGTCACTTAGCTTCTCTGCACCTTTTTTTCTTCATCTTTAAAATGGGGGTGCTATTAATACATTGGGTAGTTGCAAAAATGGAAAGAATTAGTATATATAAGCCACTAGCATAAATGAAAATATTCTAGACTAATACCTGTCACACATTAAGTGCCCACGAAATATTAGCGATAATAATTCTTTTCACTGGTTTTTCAGTCTTTAATTTCTCTTCATCGAAACACCATGTCACAACCCTAAAAGATGCAATGAGATCTGTATCAGCTTCAAGATACAAAATTAAGAAACACCTTTCATCCTTGCCTAGCTCTCCAACTTCTTGGAATTGCCACTCCCTCCAAATAAAACTACAAGTTTTATTTTTATGGACAGCTGATGTTCTAATGTTATATATAATATGAATCAAGGATTTAAAAGAAACATTGACTTTTTAAAAATCTACACTTAATTTTAGTGAAGACAGTGTGTTTGTTATGTAAGTGTAGCTTTGAAATGAGTCTCCACACACACTCTTCCTTCACCAGCTCTGGAAGGATTGCGGCCCCAAGTTCCTCTTTTGAAGAACTATGGACAGTCAGTGCAGTACTTGAGCTGAAACCTAAAGTAGGAGAAGTCAGCATTGCAAAGAACTGGGGTTTGTAAGAATGTTTTGACTGAAGAAGCAAAGTGTACACAGGCCCTCTGGGTTGGTGGGGAAAAACCTTTACATTTTAACAATTGAAAAATCAGCTGTTAGTGAATGATGGTGAACAAGAAGGTACATATAACAGAGAATGGAGAAATGGCCAGGGGTCAGGTCTTTTGGGGCCTTGTAGGCCATCGTAGAGTTTGAATTTTACTCTCCATAAAACGGGCCACTAATATAGGGACTATGTTGGAGAATGGAATTATCTAAATTTTAATAAAATCACTTTGTTGTGTAGGATATTGAGGGGCCCACCAGAGGATTGTGGGAGGTAAGGGAAGGAAATTTATATCTATGTTACTGACTTGAATATGTGAGTGATGGTAGACTGCACTAGTGATGAAGGAAACAGATTTGAGAAGTGAGACTTTGGTCTGTACCCCAGCTCTTGTATGCACAAAATAAATAAATTTAAAAAAACCAACTTTTGAATACATAGTTATACTAACTTTGAATGCTCTTGGTTTGTTAATTTGTTAGACCCCTATTCTGGGTCAATTTTGATTGGTTGTCTCATTATGAGTGATATGTTCCTGCTTCTTTGTATGTCTGGAATTTTTTTTTACTTCTATTTGCTTAAGATTTATTTTATCTATTTATGCTTATGAGAGCTGAGGTGTAGGCCAGAGGTATGGAGAGGTGAGAGGATTCACCAGAGACAGAGTAGGGAGCATAACAGGCGGATTGACTGAAATACACTGCTGAGGGGAGCAGCGGGTGAGGCAGGAGAGGTCTGCTGCTCCATGTGGGTCAGCTCCCTGGCCAGGGATCAAACGTGCACTGTGGGGGCTGCAGATAGCTTCATAGTGCTGCGACTTAACCCCTTGCACCACCAGGGAGGCCCCCTTCTTTTACTTTTAACTTAAAAAAAAGTAAGCTTAAAAAAAATCTTTAATGCCATGTACAATTTACATTCCATAACATTTACCCAGTGTAAATGTCCAATTCAGTGATCTTTAGTAAATGTACTGAGTGTGCAACCACCATGATAATATAATTTTATAACATTTCTATTATCCTAGTAAGATCTATTATGCTCTTTATAGTTAAGTCCTGTTCCCACCCCCAGCTTCAGGAAAACTTTAATCTATTTTCTGTCGTTATAGTTTTGATTTTTCTGTTCAGTTCATATCAATGGAATAGTAAAATCTGTGGTCTTTTGTGTTCAGCTTCTTGCAATTAGCATAATGTGTTTTAACTCTATATTGTAGCATATATCAATATTTCATTCATTTTATTGTTGAATAGAATTCCTTTGTATGGACATATCATATCTTATTTACTTATTCACCAGATTATGGGCATTTTATTTGTTTAAACCTTTGGTTTATTAATGGATAATACTGCACTGAAAACTGAATGAAAATCTTTGTGGGACATATAGTTTCATTTTATTTTATAGGGTAGATGCCTGGAGTAGAATCACTTAATCTTATATGGTAAATTAATATTTGATTTAAAAATTTTTGTCAAATTGTTTTCCAAAGGGACTGCATCATTTTGCATTTCTACTAGCAATAAATGAGGGTTCTTATTTCTCAGCATCCATGTCAGTATCTGTTATTGTCTATCTTTTTTATTATGGCCTTCTAAGAGATTTATAGTAGTATCTCATTGTGACTTTAATTTGCATTTCCCTCAGGATTAATAATATTGAATTTATTAGCCACCAATATATCTTCTTTGGTGAAATGTCTGTTCAGTCTTTTATTTGTCTTATTATTGAGTTTTGAGAGTTTTTTATTCTGGATACAAATCCTTTGTCAGATATGTGATTTGCAAATGTTTTCTCCAAGCGTGTGGCTTGCCATTTCATTTTCTTATTGGTGTTTTTTGAAGTATGTATTTTGAATTTTGATAAAGTTTAATTTACCAATTTTTTTTTATGGATTGTGCTTTTGGAGTCTAAGAAATCTCTGCCTACCCTAAGTTCACAAAGATTTTTTCTTTTGTTTACTTCTAAATGTTATATAGTTTTGGCTTTTATTTTAGCTTTGATGCATTTTGAGTTTATTTTTTGTATATGATGTGAGATAAAGGTCTAAATTTATCTTTTTGTTTGTGGATATACAATTGTCCTAGTACCCTTTGCTGAAAAGACTGTTATTTCCAATTGATTGCCTTGGTATCTTTGTGAGAAATCAATTGACCATAAAATAAGTGTTCGTTTGTGGACTTTCTATTCTGTTTCATTGATCTATATTTCTGTCTTTATGTCACTATCATGCCATTCTTGGTAACTATTACTTTATAGTGAGTTTTGAAATAGCGAAACTTCTCCAATCGACACTTTCTTTAAAAAAGTTGTTTTGGTTATGCTGGTCAATTTCTGTTAAAAAAAAAAAAGGCCTGCTGGAATTATTATATTTTATTTAATTTGTAGATCAGTTTGGTGAGACTGCCATTTTACAATACCAAGTGTTTCAATTAAAAATATGGAATTTCTCTCCATATATAGAGATCTTTAATTTCACTCAGAAATGTCTTCATAGTTTTTATATATAAGCCTTAGACTTCTTTGCTATATTTATTTCTAAGTATTTTATTCCTTTTGATGCTGTCTTCCTTGTTTCATTTTTACAGCTTGTATATAGAAATACAGTTTATTTCTATATTTACCTTTTATCTCACACCCTTGCTAAATTCACTTATTAGTCTAGTAGTTTGTGTGTGTGTGGATTCCATCTGACTTTTTATATTGATGATCATCATCTACAAAAAACAAAAGTTTCACTTCTTCCTTTCGAATCTGGATGCTTTTTTATTTCTTTTCCTTTCCTGATTGCACTGGCTTAGAGCCTTCACTGCAATATTTAATGAAAGTGACCAGAATAGACATTTTTGATTTGTTTCCAGTCTTGGGGGAGAGCGTTTACTATTTCATCAATGATACTATAAAGGTAATATAATGTGAACTATAGAATTCTCTCATGCCCTTTATCAGCTTGTGAGATTTGCTTTCTATTCTGAGTTTGTTTGAGATTTTTCTAAAATTGGGGTAAAATATACATAACATAAAATTTTATCATTTAAACCATTTAATAGTTCAGTGGCATTAAGTCCATTCCCATGGTTGGCCACCAGCACCATTTCCAGGACTTCTCATCTTCTGCTGACATTCTGTACCCACTAACCACTAACTCGAATCCCTGAGAACCACTGTTCTAGTTTGTGTCTCTCTGAGTTTGACTGCTGCAGGCACCTCATATAAGTGGAATGTGATATTCATACTTTTGTGGCTGACTTGTTTCATTTAGCAAAATGTTTTTTAGATTTGTCTATATCATAGCATAGTCAGAATCGCCTTCCTTTTTAAGGCTTAACAACATTGCAGCGTAGGTACAGACCATATTTTGTTTATACAGTCATTTGCTGATAGACACTTGGGAAGCTACCTGTCTTAATCCATTTGGGCTGCTATAACAAAATCCCATAGAGTGTGTAGCTTATTAACAAGAGAAATTTATTTCTCACATTTCTGGAGGCCAAAAGTCCATGGTCAAGATGCCCGTATGGTTGGGTGAAGGCCCTCTCCCTGGCGCTTACATGCTGGATAGGGCGTGGGAGCTCTGTGGGATCTCTTCTATAACAGTGCTGATCCTATTCATGAAGGTTCCACCCTTATGACCTAATAATCTCCCAAAGACCATCACCTACTAATAGGTAGGACTCATCACCTTTGGGAGTTAGAATTTAAACTTATAAATTGTTAGGAGGAGGGGTGTGGATGCAAACATTCAGACCACAGCTCCACCTTTTGGCTATTTTATATAATGCTGCCATAAACATGGGTGTACAAACACCTGTTGGTAAACCTGCTTTCAATTTTTTGGGGGTATATATCCAGAAATGGAATTGCTGCTGGATTATATGGTAATTCTGGGTTCAGCATTTTGAGGAACTGCCATATCATTTTCCACAGTGGCTGCTGCACCATTTACATTCTCACCAGCAACGCACAAGTGTTCTAATTTCTCCACATCCTCACCAACACTTGTCCTCTCTCTTCCTCGTTATCCTCCTCCTCCTCTTTCTCTCCATCCCTATCTCTCCCTCTATCTGCCCCACCTCCTACTGGGTCTGAAGCCCCCATCAAGGAGCAAAGGAGGCCTACTTTGATGACACCATGTTGGTGTGAATTTGATCTCCAGCAGTGCCAAAGTCAGCAGTGGGCTCAGGGGCTACTCGCCCCATATGTAAGTAAGGCATTGGACTGCTGTTTGTTTAGAGGTACTGGCTGGCATTCGGCTCCAGTGAGCTATGTAGGTTTGCTGGCTAGGTGGATGTCCTCTTGACAGAAAAACATTATTTCAAAGACAAATCTCTTTGTTGTCAATTGCACTGCTGTTGTCACAACTTGTCCCCTGGCCAAGTGGGAGGTAAGGAATCCTGTCCTTGGAAACCTGTGGTTTAATGTTTAATTAAAAAAAACAGGAGTGGGAAGGACGATCACAAACCTCCAGTCTGTGTGCTTGGAACTCTTTTATTCCCCCTTTATTTATATATATTTGACATCAATTGTGGGCCCCATGGGTTTCCCACCACCATTTCACCAGTGCCCCATCACCTCAGTCCCTTGTGCTCTTTCTGCCCTCAACCCTTTCCCTCCCCCCTCCCCACAAAGTGTCCCTGATTTGTCCTTGTCTTTTTGTTTTTGTTGTGTTTTATTATTATTGTTGTTGTTATTATTCTTTTCCTTGGTCACTTATTTGTTTCCCTTATATTCCTCCTAGGGATGAAACCATCCAGTATTTTTCTTTTGCCTTCTGACTTATTTCGCTGAGCACAATCCCTTCTAGCTCCATCCATGTATCTATGAATGACTCTAGTTTACCTTTTTTGATTGCCGAATAATATTCTATCATGTATATGTACCACAGCTTCTTGATCCTTGGAACTCTTAAGATTTATTTATTTATGCATACAAACACTGGGGTACAGGCCAGAGATGTGGGGGTGGTGAGAGAATCCACCAGACAGAGCAGGACACAGAACAGGCAGATTGACAGAAACACACTGCTGAGGGGAGCAGTGGACGAGGCAGGAGAGGTCTGCTACGCCATGTGGGTCACCTTCCTGGCCGGCGGCAGAGATCGAACTCGTGCTGCAGTGGCTGCAGTTTGCTTCATAGTGCGTTGCTTAACCCACTGCGCCACCAGGGCGGGCCCGATCCTTGGAACTCTTAAATGCATTTGCCCATGGACGTGCTATGAACCTCCTTCTTCAAACCAAATTGTCGCAAAACAAGAAGTGCAAAAGATAAGCTGTGGCCACCATTGCTGCCCTAGATATTGGCTCTAAAGTCTCTGAGGTTGATTGGGAAACCCTAGAAAAGGAGGCCCCCAGTCATAGCAGAAGCCACTGGGAACAACCAGGAGCTTATCAGGTAAGCATCCCAAAGAAAAAAGGTCACCTAGAAATGCAGCCCAGTCTAAAATAAAACAAAACAAAAACTTATGGAAAAAAGCGGGTCAGTCCTAGGTAAAGGCTTTTTACAGGCACAGAGATCCTGTTCCTCCTTCTTCTTTCCCTCTTATCAACCAGAGACAAAAACTAAGTCTAAAACAGAGGAGAAAACAAGAAAATGAAAAAAATTACTGTCACATTCAGTGGTTACAAGTCTAAGGATAAAAGAGAACTTTAAATCTTATGTACTGAGCAAATCTCAGGTCTAACAAATATAATGCTAGCCCTAAACTACTTATTGATTTTATGTATTTTTTAAAAAAAGTTCTTTTTTTTTAAAAAAAAAAAGATTTTAGGGCCTCCCTGGTGGCGCAGTAGGTTGAGCAACGCGCTGTGAGGCAAACTGCAGCCACTGCAGCACGAGTTTGATTCCTGCTGCTGGCCAGGGAGGGGACCCACATGGCGTGGCAGACCTCTCCTGCTGTGCCTGCTGTTCCCCTCAGCAGTGTGTTTTGGTCCATCTGCCTGTTCTGCTCCCCACTCTGTCTGTGGTGAATCCTCTCACCCCCACCTCTGGCCTGTACCCCAATGCTTGTATGCATAAATAAATAAATCTTAAAAAAAAGATTTTATTTATTTAGCAAAGAAGAATTGGGGGTAGGCCAGAGGTTCATGGGGTGACAGGATTCACTAGAGACAGAGTGAGGAGCAGAACAGGTGGGTCTACTGAAATCCACTGCTGAGGGGAGTAGCCGGTGAGAGGTCTGCTGCACCATGTGGGTCAGCTCCCTGGCCACTGGGATGAAAACCACCTCGGTGAGCCTTTGCAGTAATAGTGCTGAGACTTAGCCCCTGGACCACAAGGGTGGCCCTCTTATTTTGAAACACACCTCAAGACACAGGGAGAAAAAGGTAATTAAAGAAATTTTTATGCATATATAATATTTTAATGAGTTATATATATAATATTGTATATATACTATATGACTAAATTACAACAAATTACCATAACTTGATCCAACTGGAAATCCGAAATTTATTTCCTAAATTTATATAATAAAGAATTTATATAAAAGATGAAAAGAGTAATGCTTGGCTTTGTGCGTCTATAATGTTGGCTGTAAATTACCACATGTTAAAATACTGCAACTGACAAAAACTTTATATAATTTATCAATGTGGGCTCACATTATAGTTATACTTGAGACTCCCCTAGATTTAAACATTATGTCCACTATAAACTCAAGAATGTAACTAAACATAATGCCAAAATTTCTCCTAATCAATAACATCCATGCCCTAAGATTTTGCATATGGGAGATAGCTACTCTGACATAATAAATTATAAATTAAAATTATAAGAAAGAAAGAAAAACACATTTACAATGTATTTTATGTTTTCCCATGCAATTTACCTTCACTGGTCTCTATTTGTATGGATTCAAGTTACAATTTCTTTTGAGCTTGAAGAAATTTCTTTTTAAATTTCTTATAAGGGAGATCTGATAGTAATTAATTACGTGGGCTTTGTTTTTTAATAAATATTTAGTAAGGATTGTGTAACTGCAGAGCAATCCCAGGGCATTAGTTAAGATAGTTATTTCCAACTCTATAATTGATGTAAATGAGGCAATGAAAAGTGACTTAGAGTGAAGCTTAGAAGTGGCAAAGTTGGTATCAGGACACAAATCTTGGATCCCTCGTTTCAGTTCTTTACCCCACCGAGATTCTGTCATTTTGTTTAAGACATACATTTTCTAACGTTAGGAAAGTGTTCCAAAGTAACTTCTGCAGTACTAAAGTGTGATAGAACCCCCCAAGATGGTGATTGAGATAATTTTAAATGTTCCTCAGTCTAATCCCTACAACGGCTTATTGGTGTATGACAGAAACAGATCGTTCTTCAGTAATGATTGGTGACGATTCCTTTATTACTAATATTCAAATTATAAATTTGCTACTAATACAAATTTAGTATAAGGTCTAATAATTCCACTTATTAAGTTGGACAAATAAATTATAAGTATGTTCTGGGCTGGGCCTATGTGACAGTTACAAAAATAGTTTAAATGTGAATGAGAGAATTCAATAAATTTTATAAATTCCATAAAAAAGCCATTCTCCTATTCTCATTCTATGTCCATGTCTAGACTTGAATACTGTGGACACTTGCAAAGTTTGGTGCTAAGGTCATCATGATGAATTAATAAACATCACAAAATGACTTAAATCACCATGTGCTAAGAGGAAGTAACTTGTCTTTGAATAAGTATTGTTTTTCCAGAATGATAAGAAACTTTAAAAGTGGCATAGTTTGCCTCGGTCATTTTACAAGTGCGGGAAATAAAGATGAGGTGAAGACATATGCCCAAGATATCATAAATTCATGGCAGAAAGGACTTAAAATCAAGCTGATTTCTGATTGAAGGTTATTCCCATAATAGCATGTCATTCCAAGTGAAAGTTTAAAATACATTTGATTTGCAGTTTTCTTTAAACCTTGGGTTTAAAAAAATGAATGTGATATAGCCTAAAATAGAAAAACATTTTGATGAATTCACATTTTTAGCTAACAACCAATTAGAAACCAATACAGCAGCAATGTTGCTATGTAAGTATCAGAGGAGCCCACCCCTCCAACCTTCCCAC
>JAGFMF010011408.1:372862-385695 GCA_019455555.1 Galemys pyrenaicus | reverse complement strand
CCCTGGCCGGCAGCAGGGATCGAACTCGTGCTGCAGTGGCTGCGGTTTGCTTCATAGTGTGTTGCTTAACCCACTGCGCCACCGGGGAGGCCCCTGTTTCACTATTAAATCAGATTTTACAGAGTGAATTGAGCCACGTCCTCGTCATCTGTAGAAGGCCTAACCCCTAATGCAACTGGAGATAGGCCTAGCAGGAGGTAGTGAAGGTTAAGTGTGGTCTTAAGAACAGGACCTTAATCTGATAGGATTGATGACCTTATAAGAGGAAGAGACACCAGATCTCCCTCTCCCTCCCTTCTCCTCCCCCACTCCACTTCTTTTTCCCTTTCCTCCCTACCCCTTCTCTTTCTCCATGTCACAGAGAAAAGGCGCTTTGAGGGGACAGCAAAAAAGCAGCCACCTGCAAGCCAGGAGGAGAGCTGTCACCAGGAACCATATCTGCCAGCACCGTGAGCTGGGATTTCTAGATTCAGGAACTAAGAGAGAATAAACGCTTATTGCTTAAGCCATCATGTATGGTATTTTGTTACGGCAGCTTGAGCAGACCTATACATCAGTGTACACGCATGGCCGATTCAACTGTTGTCAGCTAACAACAGACCTTGTAAGGGTGAAGCAATGACATTTTTATTTTTGGTAAATATAAAATTCAACCCAGAACAGAAACACACAGAGGGATGGTTGGATAGAGGATGATTCCAGGTAGGTAGATAGACTGGTTTAGCTTATTTTCAGCTTAGCCTGATTCCCTCTCCATTTAGAGAGAATTTAAGAAATACTTTCTTCTTTTAAAAAAACATACCCACATCTTTTTGAAAATTAGTCTTCAGTTTACCTTCTGTGCAAATGAATTCAGTTTAGAAGCCAGATAGAATGGGAGGTTGCCGATAAGGGTGAAGCTTATCAATAGGAATTAAAGTCAAATTCCCTGAGTTGCCAGAGGAACTACATTGCAATGATGACCATTAACCTTGGATGGCCAGAGCCCTGGCAGACAACTTCAAGTTCAGAAGGGTCTTAGAAGCAGGCTGGCACCTCGTGGAGGTGGGACCTAAGAGGACTCTTGTGGTTACACAGGGAATTGGAGAAGGCCTTGTCAAGGACTGCCTACTCGCTGATCTCTTCTGTCACCCCACTTCTGTCTCCACCCCTGTACTTCTGGGCACAGGAGCCCAGAGAAGGCCGAGTGGTTGAGCCTAAGTGAAGGTGTTTGACTGTTGCTGCTTTTCATCAGCACCTCACACCCTTCCTGGGGCTGGAACCCTTCAGTGGGGGTGTGGCCAGTTCTTTAGGGTGGGATGATGGGACAGGGTTTTAAGGTTCACTCCCCATTTTCACCACCCTTGAGGTTTTAGTCCCAGTAGAAGGGAGTATCTCCACCTTGGTTATTCCCAAGTTGGGAGCCCCTTCTACTCCGTGTAGGTGTGCACCCAGCATACATCCTGCCCGGACCCCTTCTCAAGTCTTTTTCCAGTTAGATTTGTTATTTTGTTCTCTCCTGTCCCATCTTACACTGCTAGTGAGTCTCCAGGGGACAGATGGCCTTCTTTGTCATCTTCACTTTCCACCCCCAGAGAGGAGTCAGAGCCATAACTCAATCACCCGGCCCCCTCCAAACCTGGTGAAGTCGATGTGTGAAATTCTCAGAATGTAGAGAACTCTGATGAGAGAGAGTGTCCTCCCCTTCCCCAGTGCTTGTGGGGCTAAGGTGCCATTCTTCTGTCCCCCTTGAGGTGTCTTTTTTTTTTTTTTTTTTAACATAAAGATGGGTATCAGCAAATGACTTGTGGGCTGGACCAGCCTGTCTCAAAAAAACGCATGAGATTAAGGAGAATTCTCCTTTCCTTTCCATCTTTTCCAAAGGAAGTAACGAGGAGTCCCTAGTTAAGGTTTGGAGCCCCTATAGTACCTTCCTTTTAGGGTCCCAATGGATCTTTCTCATTCCAGTTGTCTACCTTTACTCTGTTGAATGCAATAAAACTGTGACACCAGCAAAAAAAAAAAAAAAAAAAAAAGAAGGGCCTTAGAGGTCATAGAGAAAGGATTGTAACTTCATACTAGAGGTTCAGTTTGGACAAGGAACATTTTCATGTTTCACATTATGTCACATTTGGTGTTACAGTCACTGGGGAAATGCAGAAGTTTTGAGGAAACAGTTCTCAAGAAAGCATTTTTTCACCCCCCAAAATTGTTTTCTATCATTATTACATCTAAATTAAAATAAAATAGGAAAATATTCCTGGATAGAATGGTCTTTTCTTGTCATCTAAAACATTGTGTTTAAAATTTTTGGTGAATTAATTATGTATCATATATTGAAATGTAATTAAAACTTAGTCACTGTATTTTTTCAGACCTCCAACTATCCTTAAAATTGTTGTTTTAGTGAGGTGTGTGGACATTATAGTTTAGGTCAGTTTTCTTTTGTGCATTTCCATGCAAGAAAATTGTATCAATAAACGACATTGTAGACATTTTTTTTAAGTTTTTTTCTCAGTGTGTGATTCAGGGTCCATCAGATTGCCAGAATATATGTTTAACATATATACATATGTCACTCTCTGTGTGTCTGTTCTGGGTTGAATACATACACCATCAGTTATTATATTTATCTTTGAAATTTAATCTCTGTTGTTCTAAAATTACAAACTATGTTCCTATCGATAACATATATACACATTTAACACAATAGTTTTGAATAGAGTAAGCTCCATAACTTACATCCATTACATACATCTATCCAAGCTGGATAGGGGCTTGACTTAAGAACAAAATGGGGACTGTACCGGAGAAAAAGCAAACATTGTAAGAAAAAGAAATTAATGAATAATAACAAAAGGAAATTTTAAAACAATAAAAAGAGCAAAATACTGTAGTTTTGTACAATATACTAACATAACAATTAACATGTTTTGGTATAAATAATCTATGCACATGAAGCAATGTTCCAAAGTTATTAAAGGGTACACAGCAAAAATTAGGTCTCTTTCTAGCCCTTTCCTCCAAGTTTTCTAGTTTCCTCCCTTGAAGGCGACTACTGTTACCAGTCTCTCGAGTTTTCTTCTGCAGATATTACATAGTGCATTGAGTCAGCCTTTCCCTTCCCTTAGCAGAATTTCACAGCTGGCAGCATGGAAATGTTATTCTTTGAGGTGAATGCTAATGCTCTGAGCAGTACATGGCACAAGGATGGCCCGTCTCCTTTTTGTCCCCCTCCTTGGAAACCATATTCCCAAAGAAGATGGTCAGACTTAAACGGACAGGACAAAGACACAGCCACCTTTATCAAGAATTAACGGCAACCCAAACACCTACCAAAGTCACACATTAAATGTTCACTTAGTTCTATATGTAAGAAGCAGATGCTAGTGGTAGATAGTTGAGCCAGGACAGGGCTTGTGTTTTTCTGCCATATGGCATTGCTTACTCTTTGCTAAGGAGCTGGAGAAGATTTCATCAGATAGGTTAGGGTTACCAGAGTAACATTAGTTCGCTAGGTGCAGAAAAGGCATTCCAGTGTGAGTGGTCTGGGAGAAATCCTGGAACTGGGGTTTGGAATAAAAGAAACAAGGGAGGGTTGAGTGTTGGCTTCTGGAAAGCAGAGGAACTGAAGTGAATTCAGAGGAAGAGGCAGGGCAGCAAGCCTGAGGTAAATGATGGAGCAGCCATTTGCCTGTGTGTATAGTAAAGGTTTGTATGTGGGCACAAGTCTGTCAGCCTCTCCATTGGCCGTGCTTTCCATGTTCCTGAGCTCCAGTGAAACTCTCATTCAATCCAAAACTTTTCTCTAACAGGTGCCGAAGAATGAATTGTTTTCCTACATCATGTTCCTCTCAGTTAATTCTATTAGCTAGACAGCTATAACTTTACTTAATAACTTGTTATGGATATATTATCCACACATTTCTGTTAACCAGGGTTTCTTGACATTCTGGGTTGAATACTTCTTCTGTGGGGCGCTGTTCTGTGTCTTGTAAGATGCTTACCAGTGCCCAGGCCTTGATCCAACCGATGCCAGTAGTCCTCCCTGCATTGTCCACCTCCATTTGACACGACAAAAAATATTTCTAGATATTGCCAGATGTTCCCTCAATTAGGAGGCAAACTCACAGGTGAACCTATGATTTTTTTCTCCTAAAATTAAAAAAATTAACATTTAAAAATATCTGTCAAAAAATACATTCATGTGGATGAAATTTAAATACTGCCAAAGGAATTACTTGCAATAAAAAGCAACTATCTCTGGTCCCCCACCTAGTCCCATTCCCTGATGGTTATATTTAGTTGTTTCTGGTTTGATTTTTTTCTAGAGATTCCTGCCAGATCCATTCATTCATATATCTATTATTCAAATCACATATTTATAGAATATTGTGTTAGTTTGCCAGGGTTGCCATAATAAAATACCACAGGCTGGGTAGCCTCAACAACAGAAATTTATTCTCTCACAGTTCTGTAGGTTGGAGGTTCTGGAAGGTTTGGTTTCCTCTGAGGGCCACATGGGAAGGCCTTTCTCCTGCCTTACAGATGGACGCCTTATTTTCTTTCCAAAACAGTCACGTTCAGAGGTACTGGAAGCTGAGACTTGGGTGGGGGCACAATTTAACCCATGACAAGCACATACTGTGTGATAGTCACTGTTCTCAGTACTGGGGACAATGTAGTGAACAAAACACAAAACCCCTGTTCTTCTGGAGTTTACATTCTAGTGGGGGAGAGCAAAAATAAACAGAATCAATAGTGAAAATATAAACTATGTTAAAAGACAGTATGTGCTGTGGGGAAAAAAATAAAGCAAAGAAGAGAGGGAGTTCTTGGTGGAAGCCATCAAATGTATTGGGAAAGATCATTCTAGGCAGAAAGAACAGCTGGTACAAAGGTCCTGAAGCAGAACAAGTATGTTCAAGGAACGGTAAGGAGGCCACTGGGACTGGTACAGAATGAGCAAGGGGGAGGAGCAGGAGACGCAGGGGTTGGGAGATGGTGAGGTAGTTGATTGTGTAAGGTATAGTAAGTCCTAAGAATGACTGACTGTTGTTCTGAGTGAGATGGTGTGTTAGAAAAGTTTTGTCCTCGGTTGATCAATCAAGAAGCTGCACACTCACTGGGACTTATCCCCTAGACCCAAAACATGAGCATAACTATAAAAACCCCAAAGTTGTTTTTACCAGCGGCAGCCCATTAAGGACCCCTCCCATGCATGTACATGGGAGCTTGTTTTTGCTTCTTACCTGTCCTTGCATAAGTCTCAGGCCTGCTGACTAATGGCGGGAGTTACCTTCTTAACCCTTGCGGCTTTGCTCCCAGGAGCTGGCTGTGTCTTTAAAATAAATTTCCTTCGACTTGCTTACTCCAAAAAAAAAAAAAGAAGAAGAAGAAGAAGAAGGAAAAAAGAGAAGTCTTGTCCTTTCTGTGTTTTTCTTTTTTTAAAAAGATTTATTTATGTACTCAAGAACTGGGGTACAGGTCAGAGGTGCGAGGATTCTCCAGAGACATAGTGCATAGTGGGGAGCAGAACAGGCGGATCCACTGAAATACACTGCTGAGGGGAGCAGCGGGCAAGGCAGGAGAGGTCTGTCATGCTATGTGGGTCCCCTCCCGGCCTGGGATGGAACTGTGCTGCATTGGCTGCGGATGCTTCATAGTGCAGTGCTTAACCCCTTGCACCACCAAGGGAGGCCCATCCTACTCCTGTGTTTTTCTTTTCTTGTATACCAGATGTGTGTGTGTTTTCCCCTTCATGATAAGCAATTTGCTGTGACACTGCCCGTGTGTCCTACAATTTAACTCAATTCTGACACTCCATCGAGATGGCCTCAGACTTCACAATGACTATCACAGGTGAAGGGCTTGGAACACAAGACTGTGCCACTCCCCTTCAGATGCCAATGGCAGGTCCAGGTGTACCTGTGTATCTGGCCAATAAGCTATAAATCCGTGGTTCCCATGACCGCTCCCTCAGAGTGCTCACAAGCTCAGGGAAACATTTCGCGATGATCAGTTTTATAGGTATAATGAGGGGTACAGGTGGGTAGTCAGATAATAGGGTGAGGTCTGGTCTTGAGGTCTTGAGTGCAGGTGCCTCTGGCTCCATTGAGCTGGGGTATATCCCTCTCCCTGTACGTGGAAGGACTCACCACTCTGGAAGATCTTTGCACCTCGTACTTTTGGGAGTTTTTTTTAAAGATTTATTTATTTATGCATACAAGCACTGGGGTACAGGCCAGAGGTGTGGGGCGGGGGGTAGAGAATTCACCACAGAGAGCAGGGAGCAGAACAGGCAGATCAACGGAAGTACACTGCTGAGGGGAGCAGCGGGCACAGCAGGAGAGGTCTGCTGCACCATGTGGGGCCCCTCCCTGGCCAGCAGCAGGGATCGAACTCGTGCTGCAGTGGCTGCGGTCTGCTTAACCCAGTGCGCCACCACAGAGGCCCACTTTTGGGATTTTTATGGAAACTTTATGAAGTAGGCACAATTGATCATTAACTCCATTTTGAGTCCTTCTCCCTTCTCAAGAGAATGGGGGTGGGGGTGGGCCTGAAATCTCAAGCTTCTAATCATAGCTTGTTCTTTCCAGTTCCCTACCCTCAACCAGGAGCTGTTCAGGAGTTCATCCAGAGTTGCCTCATTAGAACAAAGAACACTCTTATCACCGAGAAAATGCTGAGGGTTTCAGGAGCTCTAAGTCAGGAACAGGGGTTAAGAATTTACAAGGGTTTTAGAAGCTCTGTGCCAGGACCTGGAGGCAGAGGCAATATATATTTTCCCTGTTGTTTCACAGATGGGAAGCTATTGGACGAGTCACAGGTGACAAAGCCTGAGTTAACTGTTGAAAGACTCTCTCTAGCTTCTATGTTCATGATAGACTGAAAGGGGCAAGGGTGAAAGCCTGAGAACCGGTGAAGAGAATATTCTAATAATCCACTTTCTCTAAATAATGAGTAATGCCCATCTACTGCCCTCCCCTCCTTTTTTTTTTTTAACCAACTCTAGACAACATCTGGTGACCTCTGGCTCTGGTAGATGGGGATTTAGCTTTCTTACACTATAGGCTCCGCGCCCTCTTCCTCCTAGTAAATCACTTTTTCAATTTCCTTTCCCATAGAGAGACTTCCCAATGCGTATCTTTTTGTTTGTATGTCTTTTGGTTACCTTTGTGCCTTTATATGAGACACATAAATCACTCTTTCTTGTTCCATAATCTACAGCAATATCTCTTGATTCCATACTTTCTAAAATTAAATTAGTGCCTCTACACATCCTTCTACTTCCCCTAACTGTTTACTTTCCAATTTCTGTAAGCTATGCTTTTACATTAAGTTTGTTAGCATTTACTTTACACTTTGTAATCATGATTCAGTTTCCTGTGATTTATCTTTAGATTGGATTCTAAAAGTTGAAAACCAATAAAGAGAGTATTTACATTACTAGAATTACATAAATATGTTTAATGTCACAACCTCCATCAATTGCTCTGTGTCATTCCATGTTCTACTTGCTTTCATTGGAAAATAGCATTTTTGAGTGGTTTTGTATTTTCCTCAACTTTCTTATTATCTTTTTTTGTAGGTAGAATAAATATATGCTTTCTTCACCATAACTCTGCTCTATTCCAACTTCTTTCTCACCTTGTCTATTGTTTAACATATATTCTTATTTACATCTAATTTATGTGTTAATTAGAACCTACACCCCACATTTGATCTATTAACTTCTTGTACAGCTTTTGTTTTTCTTGGTATTTTTTTACTGATCTCTTGGTTTATGTCTTGAGTGCTGTGCCTTTATTATGTCCTCAATTTTCCTATTACACTGACTTCCCTTCCCCTGGAATCCTCCTTCTATATTCTCTTCGGTATTTTTCTGGGCTGTTCTTCTCTAAAGTCGATCTTAGTCCAAGTATGTTCAGTCAACCTCTCTCCCTCCAATTTCTATCTTCCAGACATTCATGAAATATATTCTCATTTGTTATCCTTCTTCTCTTCTTTGCTGTGGACTTACACCTTTTAAATCCTTTTACAATAACTCTAAAGGTGTGTTAAGAGGGAGAAGAGATAAATGCAGTGGTGATTGTGCCATATTGAATAAGAAGCATGGAACTTTATAATAATATTCAAAATCTGGAGGGGGAGGGTTGAGGGCAGATAAGACCACAAGGGACTGAGGTGATGGTGCACTGGTGAAATGGTGATGGGGAAATCTGTGGGGATTACAATTGATGTCAAATATATATATAAATAAAGAAAAAAGTAAAAAAAAAATCAAAATCTGTATTTTTTAAGTCTTAAAATTAATAATGTCCTTTTGACTAATACAGACATTGAAGAAGTGCATAAAGTAAAATTAAAAAGTTAGCTCACCTTCCTCACTCCCCAAAGATTTGGTAAACATCCTCCAAATTTCTAATATAGCCTTATATAAACTCATTCATAATGTTTTTTCATTTTATAAAAATCCAAGACACTTGCTTTTTAAACTTAATGTATATTGGATATACTTGTATGTCAGCACATAAATACTTTTTCAAAGAGTACATTCTAAAGCACCACAATGAGGGGGAAAAGTTATTTTAAAAAGTCTGTCTTTGCAAAAATCCCCTTGATTAAATAACACAAGGAAATCGCTCATTTCTGTTCTTAAAAATATGAGTTAAAATTTGTTTCTTTTCTCTTCCTTTTCTTGTGTTCTTTGCATGTTATCTTTCTCAGAAGTAGGGAAAATCTTGGTCTGTCTCTAGTTTTTTATTTGTATTTTGGGGTCCTTTTTTGGTCATTTTATTAAAAAGCTTTTGTTGCAAGTTATCTTTGATCACAGTCGATCTCAGTATCAAGGTACAAGGGATATTCTAATAAAATTTAGTGTTTCACTTTAGGAATACTTAATAATTAATGCAAAAATTTTATCAAGATATATATACAGAGAGAAAGGTGATGGTCTGATTTTTTTCTGTATATATGCTATATCCTATTATTTTTAATAGCTGATGCAGTTTTGTGCAATTCTTTTTTTAAAAAATATTTATTTATTTATGCATACAAGCACTGGGGTACAGGCCAGAGGTGTGGGGGTGGTGAGAGAATCCACCAGACAGAGCAGGATGCAGAACAGGCAGATTGACAGAAACACACTTCTGAGGGGAGCAGTGGGCGAGGCAGGAGAGGTCTGCTGTGCCATGTGGGTCCCCTCCCTGGCTGGCAGCAGGGATCGAATTCGTGCTTCAGTGGCTGTGGTTTGCTTCATAGTGCGTTGCTTAACCCACTGCGCCATCAGGGCGGGCCCAGTTTCGTGCAATTCTTAAAGAACTTTTTGTTTGCTAACTTTTGTAGTTATAAACAATGTTATAGCAAACATCTTTAAGCATTTGTATTAGTGTTTCTAGATAGAGTAAGACAGTTATTTAATGTAAAAATGTTAAAAGATTAGACGAAACAACGCTACTAAAAGATTTTTACCAATTACCCTGCTACCTATGGTATCTGGGTAGTTCTACCATCCTCTACGCTAGCAGCTGAGCTATGGAAGGGAGCGCTAGCAACAGTATTTTGTAGGGTACAGCCTTTGCAGACAATTGTCCCTTAAAAGGTTTGGGACTTTGCTACGCATGGTTGAGAAATGGACACTGCACTGTTTCCTATTTACCTTTAAAGACTTCCCATGAGGTGGTGTTTTCCCCTTAAAATAGTTTGGGTTCCTTAGAGGCTGGGATCATGACATACACTCTTTTGGTATTTCCCATGATGCCTCATACAGGCTGCGCAAACTGTGGGTACTCAATACATACTGATTGACTGATTAACTATCTTTCATTTTGGGGCTACAGAAGCCCTTGATGTCAGCTCCTGGAATGAGAGATCTGGCAGAGGCAAAGGTTAGAACTATGCTGGGTCAGTATCAGATGTTCTCATTTGGATATCATAATCTAGGAATGTAATCCACCTAGCACAAGCCCTGGTTTGAAGAAAGTCCTTAGTAAATGGAGTCTGTTGAGGTGATTATGACTCTTGTTCAGTGAGAGGGTGGTCTCAGACTAGTATCGAAGGCTCAAGCATGGCACCTAAAACAATGTTGGGTGGAGTCAGAAATGCACAGTTTAGAAACAGAACAAGCAGGAGCAGACAGGCATCAGAGGCAGTAACTGTGGCACTGTGATATCACCTTCCCTTCCACCCCAGGTAATTTTTATGTAATTTTGGCTTTCTGTATATTTGGATTTCATGAAGTAGTGCTTCTCAGTCTCTGATAGGAGCCAACAACCCAGCACCATATTATGAACACAGGTGGTATGTAAAGAATGAAATTCCATTTCTCTCTCGCTTATTGAAACAGATCATGTGGTGGCAATGTTGAAGATTCTTTTGAGAAGATGAATAACCAATTCGAACATGATTACTACCGCCAGTCATCAGTGTAGACAAAGGAAGGAAATGAGAGAGGGCAGTTACATGTACATAATCACCATAACATAGAGCATCAATTATGTCTCTCTCATTTAACACATTCTTTCTAATGTCCGCTTTATAATTCTATGAAGTAGGTCTATTTTTAAAATTTGGAAATAGTCTCAGAAAGGATGAGTTACTTGCCGAAGTTTACAGAAACAAGTAGTAGAGCCAGGAGTTAAGCCTCGGTCTGTCTGGCCATAAAGCAGTAGCATTATCTACTGTATATATCATCCTGTCTCTTTTGTCACTGATAGTAGCCCAGAGTTCATGGAAATAGCTTCTCTGTAAGGGTCGTAGTTGGTCATACGTAATAGAGTTTCCCATGGCTCATTCTTTGGTTCACCAATTAATTTTACAAGTATATATTTGTTTATAACCAGAACGTATGAAGAGGCATGCGGGTCAAGTAGGTCAGGTAGGAAGGGACACATTAGTGGGGAGGAGGGCAAGGGGACATGGCTACAGTTCCAAGGGGGACTAGAGGCTACAGTAAACAGAGGGAGTGGGAAGGGCTATTGTGAGCTCAAATGCAGGATGGGGGATGATTTGGGGGGTCTGTGTGGGTACTGAGTGGGTAACCAGGTGATTGTACAAGAAATATCCAGAGTACCCCCTTTCTAAGGAATCAACACTTAACTGCACACATAAAGTCTGGGAATTCTGCTGAAAAAAGGAAGCAAAAAGAAAAAGAAAACCTCAGTTTATAGTCACAATTTAGTTGTGTGTGTGTGTGTGTGCATCAAGACTTTCAGCATTACATAAAATGACGTAATTACATAGAAGAGAGTGTTATGGAGTGTTTGTCCATATAAATTTTTCTTATTTTCCTTTGAGTGGTGAAGACAACTAATAACAGATTGTAATAAAACAAGCCCTACCAACACAACCACTTAATCCTAGGGGGAATGTGACCCAGAGTAGGGAGGGACAGAGCTCTGGAATGTGTTGCCATGACACATTGATTCCAGGCCTCTCTGGGCTTCACCTGTACCTGAGCTATGGGCAAAGTATGTTTGGGTGCCATGGAGGTTTATTTCTGACAGCTCTCTAGTCAGGAGGATGGCAGCTGGTGGCCATGCTATTCTTAAGGGTATCTGGTGTACATAGGCTTGGGAATCGGGGCAGGGGGTGGGGCGCAAAAGGGGCAGAGGGAAGCTCCTCTCCCATAGTATGACTGTGCAATACCAACACCCTCCAGGATCCAAAGAGGAGAGCTGGAGACAATGATTATATGGTTTTTAATAAGGAATAAACCAATGATTATAATCATCGTGAATGGTATGGAACAATAGAGACTTTATAAAGACAAGCTTTTCTCTATAAATGAATTATAACACATCTCTTTCATAGGAGACTTACCTAGTGGTTTTTAAAATCCTTTTCAATTTTCAGTTGAAGAGTTCTACAAAAGTATTAAACGTAATGATCATTAGGTACCTTTTTGCTTCACATTTTGTGGGATCCAACTACTCCACAGGACACATAGTTGTTGACCATATACATGTTCTTTGAACTAACATATAAAACTGCCTTGGAAAGATCTTTGGCAGTCTTTTCTGTATTGATTCCATATATTCTGAACCTAGAGAAGCCATCCAGCCATTTTCCCCCAAGAGTGTGATAGGTAAGGAGAAGCCATCTTCAGCCCTTTCTCTTATTTTCTCTTATATTTGGGAGCCAAGAGTCATACTAGAGGAAACAGATTGTCTTTTAAAGTCTGACATAATTTTAATATTGTGGTTCTCAACTTTCCCCCCATTCCAATCTTGAACTTCAAAAGGATGCGACTCTTTGGAATCTGTAGCAGTGGTTCATTGTAGCAATAAAAGCAGAAAAAGGTGTCAAAAGGAAAAAAAATCAATGTGGGGGCTAGGTGGGAATTCTTCCTAAGATCTCTGCTTCCCTCTCCCCCATTATCATAAACTCTCCAAAGCTAATAGAAATTTACAACCCTTTGGACAATCTTTACTTCATTATCACCTGGAAGAATTTATTTCTAGTCGGTAGAGTGGCTCTAACTTCGTTACTGTCAATGGTTTGTTTTCAGTACTGCAAAGTGATCTATGTTCTTGGGAACAGTTATCCTTTTCAAATTCTTTTTTAATGACTGTTTTGTTCTAAAAGCCTCAGGGATGCAGGCCCGGGTGAATGGAACAGAGGTAGGGACCTTAATTAGTGAATGAGACTTGGGGGCAGAGGACTTGTTTTCCTGCGGGGAAGCGGGGATACGAGTGAAAATCCAGGGTTGCGGTTAATTTTGTGCAAGCTGGGTTGGAGAGGCCCAGGGCAGACCTCGTTTCGGGTGAGCATCCAGATCTGTGAGCCAGTGTTGTTCCAGCGTGTCTCCGTCTGTGTGTGGGGGGGGGGGCGGGGAGGACGGGGGTTGCTGG
>JAGFMF010011408.1:345555-372718 GCA_019455555.1 Galemys pyrenaicus | reverse complement strand
AGTGGCTTGGCAGGTGGGCAGGGAGCCTGGAGATGGGTGGGGGAGTGGGGCGGGGGCAAAATAGAGTGGCGTGGAGACTAGCCAATGGAAGATCGGGAAAGGGGTGGCAGGGGCGGAGGCGCCGATACCGATCAGCCAATGGAGAGCGAGCAACTTCTGAAACGACCTGGTGACGTGAGGAGCGTTCCATTTGGCCAGCGGTGGGCGGTAGCCACAGCTGGTTTAGGGCCCCGACCATTGGGGCCCTTGGTCAGGAGGAGGCGACCTCCGGGCTGGGGAGAAGCAGCTGCCACCGCTCGCAGCCGACGCGGGCCTCTGGGCCATTCCACTTTCTGCCCAGCGTTCCCGAGCGATTTGGGTCTCCCGGGTGCAGGTAACCAGCGGTGGGGGTGGGGGTCTCCGGGGTTGGACCGCGTGGTGGGCGGCCCCGGGGCGCGCGGACGTGGGCGCTGCCCCGCTGACTCCGAGGCAGCCGAGCCCCTGGTCGGGGGCGACTTACACGTGGCGGGGCGGGTGTGAGTGTGTACCAGCGGGTGGCGGTGGCGCGCGTCCCAACCTGCCTGGGGCGGTGGTCGGCGGCGTGGCAGGAGCCGGGCGGGCCTCCCGAGGCCGCGCCCGCTGCTCGGACCCGGACTCGGCCTCCGGCCCCAGGCTGCTGGGCCGCTCGCGGGTTCTCGACGGATTTTGATCTTTGTTCTCCCCGGCCGGGCTTCCCTTCCTAGTCTTTCTTCTCCCGCTGGGCCGGTTTATCTGGAGGAGATTGTTTTCCAGGTTAGTTTTACACAAAGGAAGTGTTCTCGGCCCCTCCAGGGCCCCCTCCCCTCTCCCAAGCCTTCCACCTTGGCGTGGCCCTGCGCATCGCCTGATCTCTGTTTGGACCCTTGCCCTCTCTAGCTCTCAAGTTGGTGGTTTCTCATCGTCAGTCGTCAGTCGTCAGTCGGGCTGCAGGCTTCCGCCTCCTTGCCAGCGTGGGGCATGTAGTGTCAGTAAATAAAGGCCACAGCACCCCCACACCTGAGAGGAAGGAAAGGGTGGTGGTGGTTGAGGGAGGCTGGGCCTGGGGATTCAGGATGCTAAGCCCAGCCGGTACTCATGACAGGTTCCAGAAAGCACCTTTATGACTTTTCTTAACTGCTTGCTATCTCCCCTGCCCCCTTCCTCCAACCACCCATCTGCTGCCAACCATTCCAGAACCTCTCCTGCTTAAGTCAGCCTTTCACCTACACTTCTGTGATGTGGTTTCATTAAGATTCCCACAAATGTTAGGCTAGACCAACAAGATCGGTTCATTTCCCAGACTCAGGAAGTTCAGAGGGTTTGATTAGGGGAAATCTGCTTCAAGTAAACACAACCTGTGTATATGTACAGTATCCAGAACCTCCTAGCCCTGCCAGAAGGTGACTTGTGCCCTGGTATGATTCATATTTGAGTGGCTAATTGAAGAAAGAAGGTGAAGAAGTGGAGGAGGGGAAGGAGTAGCGCTATACATTTGCATAAGGAGCTCTACTATTATTTTTTGAGTTCCCTTAGTAGTGATTATGGAACATTGTGGTATAGTGGAAGGTGCTCTGAAAGGAACGTCAGCAGACATATTTTCTTGGCTAGCTTTTGGGCTGTGTGACCCTGGATAGGTTATTTCCTCTCTCTGGTCTTCACTTGACTCATTTCCAGAACAGCGTAATTGGGGCTATCACCTATAAAACCTCTTCTTGTTGCAATGTTCTACGATGATCAAATCATCAATATTCTTTCTATTGGGTGTGTAGGCAGTGGCTTTATATTAGACAGTATAGTATCCCCTTTTCTGAGAACCATTAATCTTGACTGCTTTTTAGAGACACAGATTGGAAGTAAATTTTCCCATTTCCTTGCCCCAACCCATTCGGGCAGTATTCATCTTTCTGCCTTGGGGAAAGGAAGACTGAACTGCAGTTTCTTATTCCTGCCTCATTTTCTTCTTTTTGTGCTTTTTTTTTAGGGCTAGAAGTTGGACTTTCGATGATGTTTGATCCAGTGGCAACAACCACAGTCGGTGTGATTTCAAAGCTGGGCTCAGCTTCTGTTTCTTCTCTCTTGTAATCACAAAGCCCATTTTGGACCAAGAATTGCAATCATGTCTGTGATGGTGGTGAGAAAGAAGGTGACGCGGAAATGGGAGAAGCTTCCGGGCAGAAACACCTTCTGTTGTGATGGCCGCGTCATGATGGCCCGGCAAAAGGGCATCTTCTATCTGACCCTCTTCCTCATTCTGGGAACATGTACGCTCTTCTTCGCCTTCGAGTGAGTTTCCATTGAGTAGAGTTGCCTGATTATGGTTATGCTGGGTCTGGGGAAGGACCTTTCTGGGGAGTTTGTGGATGGTCCTTGGATGTCCGGCACTGTCCTCTTGAGCAATGGCTATAGATGACGCCAGTTGAACTTATTACTTTGTGTTTAGTGGAGTGGGAGCTTCCTGAAAAGACCAAGATGTTTGATACCAGTCTTAGGGCACCGGTTTGGGAGCCACCCCCTGGCACATTTGGGAATTAAAAGAGTTCGCTTTATTACTCACTTTTTCAGTGGTCTCCTCAGTTACAAACTGCCTCTTCCCCGCCCCTCCTGAGCCTGGGAGTACCCTTTGTGGTCATACTTCCACCCTGCAGTATTCACCTATCCTGTTATTCTGGGTCTTCTTCCTTAGGGCTCGGCTCCCAGCTAGCTGTTTAATCGAAAAGCCAGTTGAATTGGGAACCTGCAGATTGGTTCCAGTCTCAGCTGTGCCACAAACAAGCTGTGTGCATGGCACATATGTGCTTATTAAATGTGAGTTGCTCTTTCACTCAAACTCTCAACACAAACAACTCTCTATTCTGTGTGTGCCTGATACCAGCCTTGGAGTTATTTTTTTCTGTGACGTAATGGCCAGTACTAGAGCCACTGTTTGAAGTCTGTGTAGGTCACTGCTCTAGGGAGGTGGCCAGTTGGATTCCAGGCTACTCTGGCATGACTACTGGGTGGACTGAGAATGCTGTACACTCTAGGGATGGCAGCGATGCGAATTGTTTTGGGGTTATTAATGAAGAGGGCCTTGAGGAGCCAAGAGGTGTGTATGGACTGTGAGCCACACCTGATAGGAGCCTGCTATAGTTCACGTATGCGGGTGACCTGGAAATGGAGCTGCCATGCTGGGGCGTGGTTATGGGAGGGAGGAGGGGGCTCCTTGACTAGCCTTTATGGGTAATTAAAATGAGCTCTTGTCTCTTGGGGCTCATTTTTGTCCTTCTTCTGCAAGGGCTTCAGGCTTTCCCAGTGCATCAAGAGTGATTTTTCAGACTGCTTTGCCAGACTTTTTGATGGTTGCAGCTGGCTGGAGTAACAGCAGGGGGAGGAGGGGGACCCAGTTTATGACAGGGCTAGGGAAGGAAGGTCAGAGGAGCTCTTTGTTAAAGGCACTTTTGCTGCTGCTGCTGCCTTTGTGAAGTATTTGGCAGTCAGGCAGGTTGATGATGGCTTCTCAGCTGCTTTCCAGTCTGAGTTTCGTGTGTGTGTGTGTGTGACAAGTTAGCATGTGCAATCAGGCAGGCATATGTATAACATTAAAAACATCTGACCCCACCCCCATGTCTTTACTCTCCTCTCCAAGTTTTCTTTGCTTTCTTCCCGCTTTGTTTCCTTTGGAAAGTGCAGAACTGAACTCTGCTGTTTGTCATTCCCCCTTACTTTTCCCCTGCTGAATCACTATCTCTTTTTGCCAGTACCACTCCTCCCCCAGCACCAGGGTTCAATCTTTTTGGGTGGAACCATTCAAAATAGTGATGAGATTTGTTCCCAGGCCCTGAGTGAAAAGCTGCTAGTTCTGGGCCCAGGAACCCTCTGGCTTAACTGACCAGGGAGATCTTGCAATTTGGAATTCTTAACTTTTGACCCTTTTTGTATCTGGGAGCCAGTTTGATTGGATCTGTTCCCTTAGACCCCTAAGGCTTCTAAAGAAAACATCCTGTGGAATGAAGCTTATGATTAGCTGAGTTGCTGTTTGACAGAGGCAGGCTGAGTTTTCGATCAAGATGACCTTTCTCCCCGAGTTGCTTCTTGTGCTTTGTCCTCACATAGGAAGAGTGAGGTTGTTGGTTAACTGCCCTGAATTCCACCTGTCCATGTAATAGAGTAAACATCTTTGGAGGTAGGGCTGGGAAGAGAATCCAGGGAGAGGATGGGAGAAAAGACAGAAACAAATGTGTTAGCTGAGGAGTGGAGTGGGAAAGTATAAATCTGGCCAAAAGGGAGCGGACCCTGGGGATGAATCCTTTTGACTGAGAATGGTGGAATCTGTGTTTGTGAACGAATGTGTGTGCGTGCGCAATACACAAACACTCTAGGTGGTGGCTGCCTTGTGCCCGGACGATGGCAGGTTGTGCAAAGGATGCCAGCTTGCCTCTTACGAGTGAAGTCTTTTTCTGGCTGACTTTTTTCTTTAGTTTACTACCTACCACACAGTGCAGGCAGGACTTGGGTGGGGGCGGGGCACAGAATATGGACCCTGTTGCCAGTATTAGAAGTTAGGAAGACTTCAGAAAGTGTGTTGATCTAGTCCTCTGCCTTCAGGCAGGTGAGGGTGTCTCAACCATGAGTGACAAAGGGCTGCTTGTTTCATCCTCAGGTTGCCCAGGAGCATTGACTCCATTTTCTTTGGCTGCTGCAGTTTGGCTTTGGGGAAGGGAGTTCACATCTTGAGGCACATCTGGACCTTCGTTCTATTAACAGGGCCCTGCTTGCAGCAGGTGCTCAGGAACAAGTGCAAATTGATTTCTGGTGACCCATGGCACAGCCTCGGATCGGCCAGATGGCTTGAGAAGTCTGGTCAGGCATGTGGGCACCCCTTGATGAGACACATGCAGCGCTTAGTGATGCCTATGGAAATCTCTTTATTTTTGGACTTTGTCTACACACATTTAGACTTCTCAGAGGAGGAACCTGTAATTTTCAGTGGACAGACAGTAGGTTGAATACGTAAGATGAGGAAATGTCCGTCCAGGAGCTAGTCAGAACCGTGTTACTGTCAACAGAAGCGTTCTCAAAGAGGTGGTGGCCATCTCAGGGCTGCCGCCATAGTGGATTCCAGCCTGGCGTGGAAGGTGGGCTAGATTACCACTAAACCTCATGCGACTTTGCGAGTCTGTATAACTCTCTTGTGTCTGTCTGGGAGATTCAAAAACATAGAAAAAGAGAAGATAGAAGGACCTTTAGAAGAGTGAGAATTGTACAGAGCTTTAAAAGACAGATTTCTTAATTCATTCTGTAAGGGTGAGGAATTTAGGAAATGTGATTGTGTCTGCCAGTTTCAACTTTGAGCACACTAACTATGCTCAGTCTTTATCGCCCAAGCCCTGTCCAGCTCGTGTGATGAGCACGGCCACCAGCTTGGCCCGGAATGTCAGGACACTATGGCATTGACGGCCATGGGTTGTTCAGCTCCTGCAAGGCTATGGTGGTGTTTAGCCAACCCCAACTTCCTGGTAAAGCATGGTCTCGGGGGAAGGACCAAGTGCACTGTCTTCCGGAACCGGCTTCCTAGCTATCTGTTTTAACGTGACCAGACTTGTCTTGTGGCAAGAATGGCCGTGTGACTCTTGACCCCTGTAGGTGAAGCAGTTTGCTGTTTGATCAGAGCTTATGCCTCACTGTGTGGTGTACAGAGGAAATCATATCAGGGCACTGTCAAACGCTGTTGGACTGACCCTCGTGGTTCCTTTTGATGTACAGTGGAGTCATTGACTTGGATAAAACTGAAAAAAGCTTTGTAACATTGCTTAGTAATTGTTCCATTTCCTGTCCAAATTTTCCCTCTTTCAAGTCCCTTCTTGAGTCTTCCTTCATGATACCTTTCCAATAATTTCTGCACACATAGGACTAATTGTGCATACAACTCTTGAACGCATAATTATATGGCATTTCTTATATTTCTGAATTCCATGTTTATTACACTTTGAGCTCTTTCAATGTCAGGGACTATCTCCTAGGTCTGCATAACCCCCACAGTGCCCTCTACCTACGTAGCATAGGTGCTCGATACATGTTGCTGAGTTATTATGTTCTGGATGCACCTAAAATGTGACTCCCAGAATCAAGGACTGGCAGGCCTGGAAGGGGCCTTGGAGTTCGTCCCCATCCCTTTGTAGGTGAGGAAACCAGGACCACGAAGTGAGATTACTTCATCAAGCTCACGTATTTCTTCAGGCTTTAACCAGCCCAGTGATTCTGTATGATGCTACCTTTCATCTCATTGTTGCCTGTTGAATGTGGACTCCTGAAGACATTCGGAAGCATTGGGAGTCCTTAAGCTCTGTGCGGTGCTGAATGCCAGGCCAACATATTCTGGCTTCTTGCTAGCTACCGTTTGGGTTAGGTAGTGGTGTCTTGGTTATTTGGGTCCTCCTCGCTCATGCTCCTGGACAATGAGGCATCTTGGTGGGAAACTGCTAGCATCTTGGCAGCCTTGCAAGAATAGAGAAGCTCATCTCCAAAAGGGACCTTTGATAGCAGGAGCTTTGTGAGTTAACAAAGAATTATCATGGGCAAAACGGGAGGAATGAACACAAGGGACTATGGTGATGGTTCATGGGTGGTATGGTGTTGGGAGAACTATGGGGACGACAGTAATGTAAGAAAAAGAATCAAAAGCAAAAACAAAAACAAAGAATCATCACCTCTGGGGCCACTCCTTGCCCTTTGCCAGGATGAGGATGGTTCTGAGAAAAATTAAGCAACATGTGGGAGAGCGGGAGTAAAAGGAGTGGGCAAAGTGTGCTCCCTACTTTGCTGCTCTGTGGGTGACCCTGGTCAAAAGGGGCGCTGTCCCCTGTGGACCGATAGAAGAGGCACATCTGACAACATAAAGTTACTGGCTTTGTAGAGATACAGGGCTATTGTAGACAAAGGCCAAACCCTGACATGGCAGAATATCAGTGCCTGTAGTGATAAGATCCAAGTTCCTGAAGTTTCTTATGTGAGATCAGGAAGAGGAAAAAGTGACTTTATCGTGATCTCTAATGAGAGAACATTCTCTGGAGAATTTCTCTCTGGAGGCTCAGTCCTGTGCTAGCTAAAGACTCTGTCTGTGACTTGGCCAACCAAATGTCAGTTTTAGAAAGCTGCAGTTGCCTCTTTGATAGCAATCCAGTAGTGTATTTACCTACGCTCAACTTCCTGATAAATCAAGTTCCCCCGAGAACGGTAAGGTTATGTCTCCTGAGCAGTCTGCTTTCCTTAACCTAAATGTTTTAGGGTTTTGTCATTCAAAATTTATCTGTATATTTCCAGCCACTACTACCTTTGGTGGTAATGAGTTTCATAATGTCAGTCTCCACTGAATGCAGCACCCATCTTTTGAAAATGAGTCTTAATTGCATATAGTGTTCTTCTATTTTGGGAAAGCGAGCACAAAGAACAGGGATGTCCCCCAGCCCGCTGACATCAGTTGAGATGTTTATTGAGGGAGAGGAGAGACTTCCTAAATCTTCCTCCTCCGAGATGCCAGAACTGGCATTGTGTTTCAGAACAAAGGAGGCACCTCATGCCTCTTGCAATAGCAAGAGGCTGGTGAGTTCAGGGTAATTAGGGGGATGTTTTTGGAACCGAGAGATGAGAAGACAGTAACCTTATGATGATGGTTAGATAAGACCAGCTATTGGAGAACCTGGGAATACTGGCCGGTGGAGTGGGGCTTAATATAATGAATGGGCAGCAGGAGTGTATTGCAACTGAAGTTTGTTATATTTGTTAGAATTGACATGTGAAATAATAACCGAAATTTGGCAACTGCTTAGCAGGGTTGCCCAGCTATAGATTCCAGCCCTCCTTGGTGAGAGGTTGACTTAGTGCCTCTGAATTAAAAATGTCCTGTTTAGTTCATTTTCCCCATTGCCACTGGGGCAAAGAGGGTTATGTGTTTTCGCATAACAGTAGATCTGGAGGCAGATTTTCATTCTACCTCTGGTACCCAAGGACATTTTTTCCCGTTGGCAGACTCTTAGTGACATCAGAAGAACTTTGACCCAAGCTTCTGGGTGCATGTTTACTGTGCTCTAGAGGCAGGTAGTATTCGAGAAGCAGACAGCCATTCACATCAGGGAGGACTTACCACAACGAAGGTTTGTTTCTCTTATGTGGAACCGAGGCCGTCATGGGGCCCTATTCCTTGGACCCTCCCTGCTCACCTCAGCACTGCTCTTCCTTCCAGCCACCCTCAGTGGTGCTGCGGGAGCAGTCTCAGGCAGTCACCAGCTTCCCAAGAGAGCTCTTCTCTGACCACTTACAGTCTTAGAGTCTGAATCACTCTCCTACTACTTGATTACTAGCTGTTTCATGTGTTAGTTATGTTTTCCCCAACAAAATTAACTCCCATTTCTCTTGTTGTTCGTTTGTAAGACCCGTAAGTGTTTGTTGGCTGATGTATTTTGCACTGATAAAGGAACAACAACAAAGAACATAGCAAGAAGTGCTTGGGGAGACTTAAAGCAGAGTACTGCCTGTCCGCGAGGCACAGCCCTGCTGTGGAGTATGTCTGCGTTTTCACCAGCTCCGATCGTGAATCTCTTTGAATCTGTTTCATGGGAATTGAAGTCTGTGTCATTTCATTCTCCTTCCAATGAACTACTGTGCTAGGGAGGGGGATGGGACATGACACACCAGCCCAGCTGGCACTGCTGGTCACTGCTGGTCAGCACCACCATGCGGGCTGGGAGACATGCGGGAGTCCTGTCGTCCAGCCCAGCTAGGGAAACCTGAGGCCAGACGAGAAATTGGGAGAGGATGGTTTAAAATGGTGATGTCTCTTCAGGTGGCAGAAACGAAGCGTTAGTGGAAACTGGTTGCTTTTATGAAATTCAGAAGGGAGAAAAGCAACTGATTATCTCCTGGACTGGGAATGGCCTCTGGGTACTTAGAAGACAAAGTGCTGTTCTGTCTCCGGCACTGGATGGACAGCGTTACTCCAAGGGGATATGGATGGAAAGTACTAGGGACGTCAAAAGCAGTTTGCTTACGTTTGTGGATGGCAGGTCCCGTCTTGCACTGAGACACGCTGGGGATGTTTAAGGCTCATCCTGACTTTTGAGGTGGGTGAATTTTGAGGTGTTGGGAATTGCCACCAGTTCTCCACATGGCTTGTTCCTGTCAGAGCCAGATGTCAGCTTATGGCAGTTATGGGGCTAACCAAGGAGGGGAGTATTTTGGCCATAACGATTAAAGACACTGTGGGTTGTAGTTCACAGCAGTCTTAGCTGCTGGCTTTCCACGTTTCCTCTTACTCAGAGTAGGGAAGCCTGCTGGTCCCACATCTGCCTTCCTAGCCACACCCACTCACTAGTGACAACTGGCTGCCAGTAGTTTCATCGCTGGAGAACAAAACAATGGGCCTGTTGTGTACTTGTTGACATACAGAGTGCATTGTTTTAGCAGGTGCAGAAGATAGTCTGTGTGGGTAGCAGAGAGACCTTTATCCTTGATGGCATAGCGTAATTCAAATCTATGTTGTCCTTTGTCCGTTGCTAAGCAAGTGTTGGAATAGAACTTAGTTAAGCTGAGCATAGGGGCAACATTAGATTTTTTGTGCGTGTATGTGGTTGTTGTACTCTTTATCTTTTTCTGTAATAAAACAATTTAAACTCCCTTTGGTGGCTAATCAGACATCTCTGATTTTTCTAAGGCTTTTGGTGGGAGGCTGTACATCTGGGGCAGTTTGAGTCCTGGAGGCATTACTTCTTTGTTTTCAAGAGTGATCTTAGAGATGAGAAATGACTGGGAAGGTGGTTGTTTTCTGTGAGTGTGGCAATTTCACTTGACTTGGTCATGAAACAGCCTCCTGTTTCTCTGGTGTCCTTTAGGTCTCTGATAAGTGGAGGTGACTTTCATTTCTGAATTCACTCCTTGATTATCAGTACCAGTGAAGGGGAACAATGGAAGGGAGTGTAACCCACAATCTAGTGATGTGCAAGGACCTTAATTACCCTGCCCTCAGTTACTCAGATCTTCAGTTCTCTGGATTTTTCCCCATCCTTGGCTTTTAGGAGAAGGAAGTAAATCATAGAAAAGCAAGCTAAGATCAAGGATTTTGTTAAAAATGATCAGCAAGCAAACAAATAGCCACAAAAATAATTTTGCAGGTTCACCACCTGTGTTCACCCTCATGACAAACTGCCAACCTAATATTACAGTTGCTTTACACTCCAAGGCAGTTGGGGGTGTGGCAGGGAGGATCTCATGGGGATTGTTCCAAAACTGCAGGAATGCATAACCCGGGGTTCAGCATATACCCCAAGCTGACAAGGTAAGTGTGTTCCTTCCTTCACTTCCTCTGCCGTACCTCTGGTACTTGCTCATCTACTTACAGTCTGTCTCTGAGAGAAGATCTCTGCGCCTCAGGAGGAGGAGAATAAAAATAGGTCAGTGATAACTCTCATCACATATTCCTATTTATTTGGTTTGAAATTCAGTTCAGCTCAACAAGTATTTGTCTATGACATCTTTGTACTTATATTAGGCTCTGCGAGATATAGAACCACGAAGATGTTGATAGCTGACATTTACTTAGTGTTTGTTTATTATGTGTCAAGGGCAGTTCTAAGCACTGTATTTAGATTTGTGCATTTGCTCCAACCAATGACCTCTGAAGGGCTGTTAATATCCTCATTTCTCAGACAAGGAGACTGACATTAGCTCAGTAACCCAACTAGGAGCAGATAGAGTCAGAATTGAACCCCGGTGTTCCTGCTCCCCAAAGATAAGGGTCTTGTTGTCGTGAAGCACAGTTGGGAGAGATGAGGTCAGTGGAGCGAAAAAGAGCTGGGAAACAATACAAGGCTTTGGCAGCGAGCACACAAATGATAGAGAAGGGAGCTGCAGGTGCAGTGTGGTTTGGGCCCTTTGGAGGAGGCAAGACCTCTCTAAACCCCTGATTCTTCATCTGTCAAATGGGTGTAATAGACTCTGCCTCCTAGACTTAGTGCGAGACTTGGATAACGGCTATAAAGAGCTTAGTGTGGCGCTGGACTACAGTAAGCACTCAGTAAACTGTAGTTGTGGTGATGACAATGGCATCATTGATGTCTCCGGGGCCTGGGCTCTCTAGAGAGGGGAGGAGTGGCCTTCCAGGTGAATTTTGAGGACGGAGGGCCGCAAACATGGGAAATGGTGCCAAGGAGATAGAATTTTCTTACTCCTTTCCTCATGGTCATGAACCACCTACTAGGGGAACCAGTGGCGCAGAGAGGAGGAAAGGATGTTACAAAAATCAGGCAGCATCCCTGAGCTTTTCACTGACCTTGAATCATGGACACCCCTGTCTGATACTGGGACTTGTCTCATGACCTCATCTTTTCTCCCTCCATCTCGAGTTCAGACCAAGTGTCAGATGAATGGGTATGAAAGGTCGTAGGCATTCACAGCGTGGGAGCAACCTTTGCTGCCCGTGTGTGCAGGCTCAGTAGCTTCCCTGTCTAGTAGAGAGGCACAGAGGAAAAGTGCTTCCCAGCAGGCAGATAGGAGGGACTGGGCTGGGGCGCGGGGGTCAGAGAAAGTCCCTTGATGCTGTCTTCTGTATGTTAGAAGTGGCATCAATGAAATATTTGTTGAGTTCCTACTGTGTATAGACTGTACAGTAGGTGTTTTCGGTAGTTCATGAGAAGCAAAAAGTGTGGTCCCTGCCCTCGAGATACTGCTGATTTAGTTGTAGAAACCAGATGGACATACTGGTAACAATTCGAGATCAACATAGGGTGCGTATAACAAAATGTCCCATTGCCTGCCTTCTTCAGATGCCGCTACCTGGCTGTCCAACTGTCTCCTGCTATCCCTGTGTTTGCTGCCATGCTCTTCCTTTTCTCCATGGCTACCCTGCTGAGAACCAGCTTCAGTGACCCTGGAGTGATTCCTCGGGCCCTACCAGATGAAGCAGCATTCATAGAAATGGAGATAGGTGAGTTTTCCAACCCTCTGGCAGGACACTGTGTGGTAGGATGTCTTTAATCAATGAGAGGATCACATCATAATAGTTGCAAATTAACAATTGCTTCTAGCCTTTTCCCTCTGAGATCTTGAACTTGAGCTCATGACCACCCTGTGAATTTGTAAGGCAGGTGTTACAAGATTTGAAACACATGCTTCATTTTCTCTGTGTTGTGCATTCTTCCCTGGGTTGTGCATCAGGAGGGCTTTGTGCCCATGGTCTTACTGCAGTGTTTCCAAGAGCATGATTATTTTTCTTTGGAGGGGGCTTGGCATCAATGATTTTGGATGTAGTCTCGGGGATTTGTAGATGTAAAGCATAATTCATGGGCCCCAAGCCATGAATTCCTACTTTAGGGGAACACACAAGATGAGACGAGACAGCTGTGGTGCCAGGAGTCATTGAGAATTCTAGAAGCAGTAACTAAAGCAGTTACAGGCTCAGTACCACCCTGGCCAGGACCCATGGAAGCCAGGACTACATGGAAGATGAAGTGCTACTCTGCCTAGGAGCCAGGGTGCAGTGAGTTGAAGCAGAATATCCCAAGGCTAGAGAAGGCCCCAGAAGCTCATCCTGGGAAAGAAGGCTATGATGTCAATACTAAGAGGGTGCCAGAAGCCGCCAGGCCCAACAGCAGTGCCTACCTCAATTGTTCTCAATTCTGGTACCCAAGTAGCTTATGTCAGCCCCCTAGCCAGATACTGTAGAATTTCATGTAATAGCAAAAGCCATGCCAGTGGAGCACTGATCTGTGGTTACTGTTTAGTTCTTTCAGGGTGGTGTTTTCTTTTTTTGGTTTCGTTTGGATTTTAATATTTAATTTAAAACAAACCTGTTAGGATTTTAATAGGTTTTGTAGTATATTTATATATTATTTTTGAGAGAATTTACACTTCTATAATATCTATCCAAGAAGATAGTACATATTACTGCATTTTCAGCTTCAATTAGTAAAATTTTTTATAGTTTTCTGTATCTGGTTTCTTTTTATTTTTGGAGAGGAGAAGAAGGGAATTTATTGAGTACTCTGTAAGGGGCAAAAGGCAAGGCAGGAAAGATCATCTGCTGTGTCTGGTTTCTATATTTCTCATATTGAATTTATTCTTAATGTTTGCAAGCATGTTATTGTCAATGAAATATTTTCTACCATTTTCACTTGATTTCTTTCCCTCCCACGGTCTTATTGAAATATAATCACCATAACATTTGTGTAAGTTTAAGGTATATAACCTGTTGATTTGATCATCTTTTCAGATGCTTCGAAAGCTTTTAGAATTTCTTTATTTTAGCTACATTTCCATCTAGCTTTTTAGTGGACTTCTTTTTGAAAAATTCTGGCCTGTTTTAGTTGAGCTAAGGAGAAGTATGTTTGTGCACATCTGAACTTGAACTGCTTTGGGGTGGGGTGAGGATGGGAGTGGTGGGAAGACAGCAGAGGCCAGGTGTGTTGGCACAAGAAGATTTCAGGGGAGATCTGGTGGTGACGGGGTAGTTAGGAGCAAAGTAGGGAGGGGGAATTGTGTCATCTTTTCTCCATCCCGGTTTTATCTTCCACTTCCCACTCACATATAGAGAAACTGAAGGTCAAGGCAGTGACCTGACTTGGCTTTTGCAGCTCACAGCAGGTAGTTAGCAAGGTTAGCCGGGTCACTGGGCCGAAGGCCCAGACTTAGCTGTCATGTTGTGACCTCTGTACTTCGCATGTTTCTTTTAATAGAAGCGTGCATTCCGGAGTTCACATGTGTGTTTACGTTAACCACTTCTGTCAACTTACATTCAGCCCTGCACTGGGTGTGTTCTGGCTGGGGGTTGGGAGGATGGCGAGAAGGAGGCATGTGATTTCCTTTCCTCATAGTTTCTCAGGAGGACTATCAACCGTGAACTTTAGCTCCAGGTGTCCTCATGCAAATTACATGCAAAGGGAGGTCAAGGGGTATGCTGAGACTTACAAAGATATCCTGATGAAGAGCTATCCCTGCCCTTTTAAGACTTGTGACACGCTGTTATTGTTTGATTTCACAGCATCTACCCCACTCTGCAAAAAAAGGAAAAAAGTTCCATATGGTAGATATTTTTAAAATCAAAGTGAATTGAAAAATATTCTGTTTTTAGAATTATACTGCACAGCAAGGGTGCAATGAGACAGGCACTCTTGTACGCTGCAGATGGGCAGGCGTGAAAATTGATGCAATCTGTCTGAGAGGCAATTTGGCAATAACTAGTATGGACTTTAAAGGTCCATACCCTTTGCCCTGGCAATTCCACTTCTCTCAGGGTTTACTGAAAGGAAATAAGCAGAGAGTTACACAAATTAATGTAAAAGGATTTTAAGTATGTGTTTTTCTTTTTCCTTTTTAATATGAGCCTTGCCATTTTAATGCCAGCAGCTTCATATATTACTGCTCAGACTTCAACATGCTTTTCTTTATGTTTTAAGAATTAATTTGAACAGATGAATATATTCTTGAGGAGGGAGCAGGGGGTTGGCGTTCGAGTGGTAATCAAAGGGGATTTAAGCTTATTCTGTAATAGTTATTTTTTTCATGCAGCATCATTTAAATAGTAGAAAACCAGAGGCAACTTAAGTGTCCAATAATATGGAATGGTTAAAGACAGCACGTGCATAAGATGGGCCCTTACATTGCCAATAAGGGGGATATCTTCAGGGGAATCAGTAACAACTGTAAGAAATTTTCACAGTTCAAAATTAGGTAAAAAAATATAGCGTACAGAATGGTATTTATATTTTCTCAAATTTTTAAAAATCAGGAATCTGTTAAAGTTAGAAGGAAATACACCAGAATACATGACTATCCCTGAATTGTGAGATGATCAGAGACTTCTTTTCTTATTCTACTTTTTCCCCAATAAGCACACACTCCTTTAAATTTTAAATATTTTTACTGCTTCTAACTTGTACCAGTCTTTTTTCATGCACAAATTTTAGTTTTGCAAGATAATATCCTTTTATGTATGTCTCTTTTTAGTGTACATTTTCATTCTGCAATATGCTGTGAATATTTCCGGAGTCATCATTTGCTTATCTCCAACATTTTAAATAACTACATAATAGTCCATCCTATACATGGATCATAACTTATTTAACCAATCTCCTATTGTGATTTTGAGGTTATTTTTGTTTTTTCACTATTAAGAAGGATTATGTGACAGATATCCTTGTGTCAGCGGCTTTTGTGCATCTTTTTGGGTTTTTATGAGTTCCTAAAAGTAGGATTGCTGGTCAAAAAATAGACACATTTGAGATTTTGGTAACCCCTGCCATACTGCTTACTGGTAATGTATAAGAGCACCTTCTCCCTGTCTTTGCCAGAGCTAGGTGTTTTTACTCTTTGTAGTATTTGTTAATATAGTAGGTGGAAATGGTATCTTTGTGTCTTCCTTTATTTCTTTACTAGTGAAGTTGGATGTTTTCATTACATGTGTATTTTAGGCCGGTTAGTTTCCTTTATAAATGCTTTCCTTTGTAATCAGTCAAACAGCTTGAAGGGTTACTTTTCTACATGTGCACAAAAGGATGGAATGATATTCAATGGAATTTTAGGGGAATATTCTGTGATCTTTGGTATCTGTCTGGCCTGGAAATGATAGTCTGGAGAAGACAGTGGGTCTAGGGAACCATTTTGGAGAGGTGGTGAGACTTTTGGGCTCAGTCACTGGGTAGCAGTGTTAACTGTCTTTGTTGATCTATAGAAGCTACCAATGGTGCAGTGCCCCAGGGCCAACGACCACCACCTCGTATCAAGAACTTCCAGATAAACAACCAGATTGTGAAGTTAAAGTACTGTTACACGTGCAAGATCTTTCGGCCTCCCCGGGCCTCCCATTGCAGCATCTGTGACAACTGTGTGGGTGAGTAAAACCAAAGGAACTTTGTCTGGGGGAAAGGCTGGTTTGAAGCAGAGGGTCAGGGTGGTTTTTCTCAGGAAAACTCAGTAGAGGTGGAAAGACAGATTTGGATAGAAAACAAGCTAGATTTAGTTAGCAAACTTAGACAGATAAAAGCTTCTGAACAACCGTAAATGAACTACTTCTGTAGATCAAATTGTAATTTATTTATTTGTTTTTTCAAATCAAAATTTAGATGTTGTATAGCCTAAGATTTTAAAAAGCCTCTTGAGTAAATAAGGAAATATACTGTACTTGTTTTTCAAATCTAGACTTTCCTCTGCTGAATCTGTTTTTAGTGGTACCCGCCTTACATGGGGGAGAAGAACCCTAGTCCACTGGAGGGCAGCATCGGGGAAGGAAGGGCTGTGCAAGACTTGTGTTCTCACGAAGAAAGTTGCTAACATTTATTGACTTCCTACTGTGTACTAGGCACTGTACTAAGTGCTATCCCTCTCTTTCATTTAAGACTTGTAAGAACCCCAGGAGATAGTTATCATCCCCATTTTACAGATGAGGAGCTAGATGAAACTCCTTATAGTCAGTGCAAGGTGAAGCTGGAGCAGGTCTGATTCTAAAACCTTTGTTTCTTCTTTTGTTGCTACCGCAAGGATGGCCCATGTATAAGTGCATGATACATGGGTCTGTGCTCCTCTCTGCGTGTATGTGGCCTCATCTATTACTGTCTACGGTGTGCATAACCCTAAAAAGAAACAGGCAGGAAACATGCCCAGTGACTGGCATAAACGTGCAATTCCTTGTATTATCAGTACGTACACTGCCAGCATTCTTTACACATGCCTTGGAGTATGCCCGAGTACATCGTTTTTCTTGTCTTTCCCTATTTTTCAGGCAAAGGTTGGGAAGATATATCTTATTTTATTGGTAAAAAGCTATATGTTGATAGAATTTTTATAAATTGAAGCTCATTTTAAATGAGCCAGGGATCTTGTTTAAAGATTTTCATAAAGAATTCCCTCTCTTCATTAATGTTCTGATAATGTGCTTAAGTACATGTCAATTTTTTTTAAAAAAGAGGACTAAGATTTTAATAGAAATCTGGACAGTTCATAAAACAGGAAATGCAATTTGGGTAGTTAGCGTAAAAAAAGTTAATGCCTGCTAAAATTAAATAAAAATTAAAGCAGCATCTTTTTAAATGTAGAACATTAGCTAGGAAAATCTGTTAATACTTAGTTTTACACTGCTAGGGGTGTAAATTGGAACAAACTTTTTGGTATGCAATCTAGGATGATTCTTCAAAGCCTTAAAACATGTGTACCCTTTAATGCTGGTGATTCCCTCCCTAGGAATCCATCCCAATAAAATAATAAGAAATGTGTTGAGAAATTTAGGTATGGAAATATTTACCTTTGGATTATTATAATAATGCAATATTGGCTAAACCTAATTGTTCACTAGTAGATTTGTGGTTAAATAAATATGGGATGTTCCTGTAATAGGCTTTATAGGAAAAGCGAATAATACCAGACTGCTAAATGAAATAAAATAGGAAGTAGGCTAGATTTATTGCGTGATCTCAGTTACACAATTAAAAAATATGTGTAAAGAAATTTGCAAGGAAATGCACTAGAATACTTATAGTTTGTTATATGTGGGTTGTGATTTTGTTTCCTTCATTTTTCTTTTTTCAAGTTTTCTACAATGAGCAGGTGTTAGTTTCTTAGAAAAAGAATGATTTACAATGCAGCAAAAATATAATGCATAAATCTGTATTTTCTATATGGGAGGTTTGCTTAAAGTGAGGCATTATCTCTAGTTCTTTTTTTAGTGTTTACCAGTGATTATGAGGCTATAATAAAGGACGCAGACGAACATCTTAGATAGAAGAGATACAGAGGGCAAGGTGCCCGATCTGGACATACCACTTTCCTATTATTTCCATGTGTGCAGTAGCTTGGAAGCTCTCTGAACCCAGTAATTTGGGGATTTTAGGAGGCTTCATCGTGTGGGCATGATCGATCATTACTCCCTTTCTAATTCCTCTCCACTACAATGGATGGGAGTGGGGCTAAGAATTCCAAGCTTTTAATCATGGCTGGGTCTTTGGTGACCAGCCCCTATCTAGAAGCCTGCCACATGTCAGCTCATTAGAGCAAGACACTGCAATCACCCAGGAAATTCAACGGCTGTAGGGACTCTGTGTTAGGAACTATTAGACTATGAGGAAATATTAGAGCAAAAGCTGCTCCCAGTGCTCTTACCACTTAGGCAATTACGAAGGTTTGAGATGCTCTGTGCCAGGAAACAGGGGCAGAGACCAACATGTATTTTTCCTGTTTCATTCCTCAGTAACATGTGAGAGATTCAGTTTTTTCACATTCTTGCCAGAACTTACTATTGTCAGTACTTGACAATGTTTTTCACCCATTTTAGTAGTTGTGATGGGGTATTTCTTTTCCTTTTTTAAATAGAAGTATAAATGATGTACAAAACAATATTGGTTTCAGGTGTAGAACATAATGACTCAACATTTGTGTATATTGCATAATGATCACAACAGTAAGTCTAGATACCATCTGTCACCGCAGTACAGCTTACAAATTCGCAATGTATTTTTATTGACTATAGTCATCATGCTACTTATTAGATCTCCATCACTTATTTTATAATTGGTAATTGGTAGCTCCTGACCTTCCCCCTCCCCCATTTTGCTTACCTACAATCCTCTTCTATAGCAACCACAGTCTGCTGTTTGAGTTTTGTTTTGTTTTTTAGATTCCACATATGAATAATATTACATAGTATTTGTTTTTGTCTGACTTATTTCACGAAGCATAATCTAGGTTCTAGGTCCATCACAAATGGCAAGATTTCATTTTTTTAATAGCTGAGTAGTGGTCCATCAAATATATATACCACATCTTGTTATCCATTCACTCATTAATTAGATTATTTCTGTGTCTTAGCTATCATGAACAGTGCCACAGTGAACATACAGTTGCATATGTCTTTTTGAGTTAGTGGTTTTGTTTGCGTTGGATTAATACCCAGAAGTGGAATTGATGGATCATGTGTTCGTTCTATTTTTAGGTTTTTAAGGAACCTTCATGATGATTTCCATAGTGGCCATACCAGTTTACATTCCGACCCACAGTGCACTGCACCAGGGTTCCCTTTTCTCCACATCCTCCCCCGTGCTTATTATTTCTTGTTTTTGTTTTTGATGCTAACCATTCTGACAGGTGTGAGGTGCTACCTCATTATGGTTTCGATTTGCATTTTCCTAATGACTAATGAGGTTGAGCACCTTTTCCTGTGCCTATTGGCCAACTGTACGTCTTCTCTGGCAAAATGCCTGCTCAGATCCTCTGTCCAGTATCTGTAATTCTCGATTCAGACATTACCCTAACCACTTGGACATGTAATTCCTTTCTACATTTTTCTTCTCTTTTCAAAAGATATATTGTAGCCCTTTTAAACTAGAAGATGTACCATTCTTAGTCTTAAATTTTGACTAATACAGAGCTCGTTTTTTAAAATGATGCATTTTATTTGTGCTTTCTTTGATTCGTTAGAATGATATATGTTCATTGTAGAAAATATTCTGTAGGACATACAGAAAGTATACAAAACAATCCCAACCTCACTCTCCATTTTGCAGTATTTCCTTCCAGTCTCTTGTTTGTGAAATTGTATCACACATGACTGAGTTTTTAATCCTGTCTTTGTTACTTACTATGATATGCTGAGCATATTTCTGTCTTTAATTGCATTATTTTAAAAACTGCATAATTTATCATATAGTGGTATTGTAGTTTATTTAGGTAGTCTCCTATCATTAGATATTATTTCATTTTTTTTATAATACCATAATCAAAATTATTAAACTTGGGGCCTCCCTGATGGCGCAGTGGGTTAAGCAACACACTATGAAGCAAACCGCAGCCACTGCAGCACGAGTTCAATCCCTGCTGCCAGCCAGGGAGGGGACCCACATGGCGTAGCAGACCTCTCCTGCNNNNCCCGCTGCTCCCCTCAGCAGTGTACTTCTGTTGATCTGCCTGTTCTGCTCCCTGCTCTCTGTGGTGAATCCTCTCACCCCTCCACACCTCTGGCCTGTATCCCAGTGCTTGTATGCATAAATAAATAAATCTTAAAAAAAACCAAAATTATTAAACTTAAGGATGTGACAGAACTGGAACCTTCATACACTTCTGGTGGGAATATAAAATGGTGTAGCTGCTGTGGAAAACAGTTTAGCAGTTCCTCAAACAATTAAACGTAGAATTATCATATGACCTAGCAGATTCCTCTCCTGGATATATACTTATGTTAGCCTATTTGTGCTGCCATGACAAATACCACAGGCTGGGTGGCTTAAGCAATAGAAATTTATTTTCTCACAGCTCTGGAGGTTAGAAGTCTCAGATCAAGGTGTCATTAGGGTTGATTTCTGGTGAGTCCTCTCTGTCTGGCTAGCAGGTGGCCACATTTTCTCTATTCTCATAAGACCATTTCTTTGTGCTCATGCACTCCTGGTATCTTGTTCTTCTTTTATAAGTATAGCAGTTTTATAGAATTAGGGCCCAATTTTTATGAACTCATTTAACCTTAGTTACTTCCTTACAGGCTCCATCTCCAAATATAGTCATATTGTGGGTTAGTGCTCAACATATGAAATTTAGGAGGACATAATTTTGTCTGTAACAAGGTCAAAAAGAATTGAAAACAGGAACTCAAACATACTTGTATGTTAATGTTCATACCAGCATTGTTCATAATAGCAAGTACATAACAGCCCCAATGAGTCCATCGGCTGATGAATGGACAAACAAAATATGGTACATGCAGTGGAATATTACTCGGCCATAAGAAAGAAGTGTTGATACATGTTCCAACGTGAAATAACCTTGAGAACGTTATACTAAGTGAAAAAAGCCAGCCCCTAATGGCGATATATTGTATGGCCCCACTTATAAATAGATATAAAATACTAAAATAGGCAAATTCACTTAGTAAAAGATTAGGCCTTACTAGGGGCTGGGGGAAAGGGAGAAAGTGGAGAGTTACTGCTTAATGGGTACAGAGTTTCTGTTTGGGGTGATGAAAAATTTTGCAAATAGTGGCGAAAATTGCACAAGATTGTGAATATAATTAACACCACTGAATTGTATACTTAAAATGGTTAAATGGAGAAATGTATGTTATATATATAACCATGATACAAAATTTAATAAAAAATTTGTTGAACTTCTATACACATTTCTATTTCCTTATGAGAAAGTATTGAAATGGGTTTGTTCTGCCGAAGAGGCGTGAATATTATTAAGGCTTTTGATACACACTGCCAAATTTCTTTCCATAAAGGTCCTCTCAGTTTATACTCCCACAGACAGTATATTAGAATTCCGTTTTACCCTAGCCTCACTAGAACTGAATATTATTTTTTATGTTCTTATTTTGATAAGTGACAAGTTATCTAATTGTACTAGAATTGTTCTGAATTATTAGTGAATCTGACTATTTTCTTAAAGAAGTATTTGTATTTTTTCATCAATTTGTAAGGACTTTTCATATACTGAGGTTCAAAGTTTGCATATTTTCCTATTGGCTTTTTTCCTCTTTAATTTTCCTTATAGTGTTGTTAACATATATAAAATATATTTTTTAAGTTTATAGAGTCAAATCCATTTTTCTTTGCCATCTGTGTTCTCTTCGACTTTATGCTTAAAATTTCCTTCTCCATATGCAGGGTAAACATTCATCTATTCTTTATAGTTATTTGATAGTTTCATATTGTTTTGTCTTTAACTCTGTAATCCACTTGGAATTATTTTTAATATGTGATTTGAAGGAAAAAAATCTAACCCTATTTCCCACCAGGTAGCCAATTGTCTAAGAGTTGTTCATGAAAAAATACTTCCTCCTATCACTGATTTTGTGATGTCGCCTTTCTTACACAGTAAATTCTCATATATTCTGTAATCTGTTTCTGGGTGCTTTCCATTCCATTGAGCTATGCCGCACCATTTTAAGTATGGTAGTTTTATATATTTTTAAGTAGATGGAGGTAAAGAAACATCACACCACCCATTTCTCAAATTTCTTTGGCTATTTCCCCCTACTAATTATTCGTGAACATAGTAGGCCTACCTATTAAGTTTTTTCTTTGGGAAAGTATCGTCTTTTCTCTTAAATGGCAGTGAGGCAGATCACTTAACTTTTGAGTGCCTTATTTATAAAATGAGGAAAAGAAATATCTTCTTTTGTTCAGCTTCCGTGTATGATTGTGGCTATGAAAACTATGAAAATGTGAAAAATAGAAACTAGTCATTCTTACAGTTGCAATTAGGCAGTGGTCCTTGGGTCTTTGAATTAGCTGTTATGTGGATGGTGGGGATGTGCTTTGTTTTGGAGGCATTGGCATTGGACTCTCTCTCCCACAGAGCGCTTTGACCATCACTGCCCCTGGGTGGGGAATTGTGTTGGAAAGAGGAAC
Organism: Galemys pyrenaicus; assembly: GCA_019455555.1. Classification (NCBI taxonomy): domain Eukaryota; kingdom Metazoa; phylum Chordata; class Mammalia; order Eulipotyphla; family Talpidae; genus Galemys; species Galemys pyrenaicus. The sequence continues at coordinate 350,369 of JAGFMF010011408.1, read as the reverse complement.
TACCGCTACTTCTACCTCTTCATCCTTTCTCTCTCCCTCCTCACGATCTATGTCTTCGCCTTCAACATCGTCTATGTGGCCCTCAGTGAGTATGTAGGGCAATGCTGGGGTGGGAGAAAACTTGAGGACCTCTTAGGGGGGGTGGCTGGGTTTCCTGGTGGTTCCTTACTATGGGGTTCTTAGGACTAGTTAGGGATGAACACTACTTTCTGCTCTTGAGCAAGCTCCCGACCTCAACTCACACCAGTCAGTATTTACTGAATGTGGTGTCCTTCTTACTGACCTTTATGGGGACTGGGCCATAATTATTGGTCTGTACCCAGAGCACTGGACATTTCTGTGGTGATCTCAAAAGTTGGGGAATGTATTCTGTTTATATGTATCCTTTTCTATGCTGTAAGACCTACCCTGTGTGAAGTGGGAAAAGGAGTTACACCAGAGAATTGACTTTTAGAAACTCATGGTCTCCCTAGGGAGATAGAAAATACACCTGCATGTGTGCACGTAAACATATCAGCATACATAAACCAGCCTAAGGACAGATGGAGTGTGGAGCTAAAGGAGTGGTCTTCCTGTGAAGACTTGAGTTTTCAGATACATTTTGAACAAAGAGGGACACAGATTGGTGAGGAGAGAGGATTTTTCTTGGGTATTCCTGATTTCTTGTGTCTATGAATGAATATCTCCATCCATGCCCATAGTTGAGGGCTTTGGAAAAGGGAAGGGAGCCTGATGCTTGACTTATGCTCAACTCTCTAGTCCAGTGCCTGGCCCCGCATTGGAAATATGAACCCAAGGAAACCACTTGGAGGTGAGAGTCTCTTGTGTGGGTGAGGGTTTATCTCTTCTTAGTGTATAACAAGGGATGGGGAGGGAAGGAACTGAGTAGGCAGTAGATAAGTGTGTATTTGTTACCAAAGACACTAATTTTTTTCTCTCTACTCCTCCCAATTTCACAGAATCCTTGAAAATTGGCTTCCTGGAGACATTGAAAGAAACTCCTGGAACATATCCTCTTCTGGCAGTATGTCCCTGTGAAGCCCATTTAGACTACTTTTCAACATGCTTTCTCTGCAGTTCTCCCACCTACCCATTTTTTACATGTCAGAGAGTGTCAGAGTATAAAGTTAAAACACATGTAGTCTTAGTGGTAGCAACCAGAACGGAAGATGGCCAGGACTTAAAGGGAGGCTTTTCCCTTGACCCCTTCTCCTTTGCCTCCCTCTCAAGTCCTCCTGATTCCAGACTCAACTTTACCTTTGCGTGTGAGTTGTACTTTGCCTCCATACATCTCTTATGTCATGTACTAGAATCTCTGTTAGAGTTAAAGCTATGTCCCATAGTAGTTGCATTTCTGAAAAGGTGATGCAGATGGGATTCCTATAAAGCACATCATGTTTTTCTCTACCAAGTTGTCATTTATGAAGTTTATTTTTTTATGTTTTTTTTTTTATTGGCTGTGGTTGCCAACATTGTTTGGCTTTCACCACATCTCGAACATCCTCTTCAAAGAGCTAATGATGGATAAGCCAACACTTAAAGTGTACTAGAGGTGTTAGAGAACTAAGTCCATTGAGTTGAGAATTTGTCTCTCACTGAACATGGATGCATAGCCATCTGCGATATACATTCTGAGAGGTAAAGATGGTGTGACTGGTGCCATGAGTATGAACTGAGACCTCAGGTTCCCTGGCATGGCTCCTTCAACATTCCTTAACATCACTTCACTGTTCTAGAAGTACTCATTTGCTTCTTCACACTCTGGTCCGTCGTGGGATTGACTGGATTTCACACTTTCCTCGTGGCTCTCAACCAGACAACCAATGAAGATGTGAGTCAGCTTTCCTCCCTCTTTATCATGTGTTCTTCTCCCAAAACCCTGTTTTCTCTGTGCTAGGCAACTGAGTCTCGAGGGTCTGGGAAGTTGAGGCAAGCAGAAACCTGATGTGGAAGATTGTTAAATCAGATTGTGGAAGGGAAAGTGGACTGGAACTGAATGTTTGTATGGAATTAGGAAGAAGAGATTGAACGTTGGCTGGGTGCAAGGTCTTCAACTGTTCATAGATCCATAAAAGCTAATGGGTGCCACTGGAGTGGAGAGGGACCATACACCCAATGATCCTTGCTTTTAAGAGATTACCAGTTAATCCATGTTCATTGCAGCGAATACAGAGGAGCAAAAAAGGGGGGGAAGGGGCAAATAAATAAGTCCCTATAATTTTCCCTCCTAGACACATCACCATTGTTAATGGTATGGTAATGTATAGCCTTCTAGACTTATTTCCAAATTTGTTTCTGTGAATATATTATGCATTGGAAACATAAAAATTGTATATATCATTTAGTTATCTGCTTTTTTACACTCTGCTGTGAACATTGTTCATAGCTATGTTGATTCCACGGCATTAAGTACATTCATGTGCAACCATCACCACCATCCATTTCCTCAACCTTTTTCTCTTCATAATGTTGAGTGTAAATCTTGGCTCTTACCTTACAGATCAAAGGCTCATGGACAGGGAAGAATCGCGTCCAGAATCCCTATAGCCATGGCAACATCGTGAAGAACTGCTGTGAAGTGCTGTGTGGCCCCTTGCCCCCCAGGTACTCTTGGGACAAACGACTCACCCTGATTCTGTTACCTGGTCTGATGCATTCTTCCAAATGTGGCCTCTTGGTATCAAATAGATTTTTCCAGGTATTGTCCCTTGGTACTCTTATCTCCACGGACCATAGCCCATGAGCTAGGATGACCTTTCATTCTAATTTCATCTGTTTGTTCCCTGGCTAATATGTTCTCTTGTTTGTAGCAGAAAAAGTGAGTGGACGATAGGAGCGTGTGCTAAAATAAGGCCAGAATGTCAAAGGGCAGATTTTTGTTTTTCAGTGCAGGAGGGTGAGTGGGTGGAAAGCTGACTTCAAAGTGCTTTTTACTAATTCTCCTATCTCCTTCAGTGTGCTGGATCGAAGGGGTATTTTGCCACTGGAGGAAAGCGGAAGTCGACCTCCCAGTACTCAAGAGACGACTAGCAGCCTCTTGCCACAGAGCCCAGTAAGTGTTCCTGACTTTAAGGCTTCCAGACTTTCAGACTGTGTCAGTGATAGAGGGTATAAGCTAAGTTTACACCTTAGAGACATAACTGCGCAATGTCATATCCAACCACTCCAGCTTCTCTGCTTCTACTTCTGCACTCACATTGCCTTAAGATCTTTGTCCCCTTGAGGTAGATTATGATCTAATCATTCCGTCAACATTCTGTCACAGCGATGATGCTAGGTGCGAGGGATACACCAATGAACAAGCACATCATGCCCCTGCTCTTGAAGAGCTCACTGGCTAATGGATGAGGCAAGATAACAGGCCATTCCTCAGTGTTGTGAAAAGTACCTTGAAGAGGGAAGCGTAAAATGCTTAGGAGCAAACATAGGGCTCAGGGGAGCAGGTTGCAGTTAGTTATGTGATTACCTCGATAGAGGGCACTTCCTCAGTGGAATAGACAGATGTCGTGGAAACTCTGCCGGCTTTCTTGCTCAAATACACTTTGTGAAATATGTTCCTAAAAAGTTATTATTTGAACTTTTCTTTTTTTAATAGAACTTTATCGAGCTACAATTAATGTGTATAAAATCCTAAAATGTACAGTGCACCAGTTTATAGTATATCACAGAACTGTACACTTATGATGTAAATTTTAAAACACTTTCATTGCCTCCTGTAAAGAACCCAAAAGACATTAGTAATCACTCTCCCTTTTCCCTCCATCCTTCACCCCCATCTGTAGGCAACTACAAATTTACACTCTTGATAGAGATTTGCCTCTTCATATTCATATAAGTGGACATGCATAACATGTGATCTTTTGTGATTGGGTTCTTTCACTTAGCATATAGTATTTTCAGGGTTCACCCATGATGTAGCATGTAGCAGTATTTCATTCCTTTATATGGCTGAATAACATTCCATGATATGGAGAGACCACATTTTATTTCTCCATCCTTCAGTTGATGGACACTGAATTGTTTCCACCTTTTGGTCATCATGAACAATGCTGCTATGAACATTCATGAGCAATGCGTGGGTTACATGTTTTCACTTCTCCTGGTTGTGTGCCCGGTAGTGAATTTACCGGGTCATGTGGTAACTTTATGTTTCACATTTTGAGGAACTGCTGCACTGTTTCCAAAGTGGCTGCTCCATTTTACATCCCCACCAGTAGTGCGTGAAGGTTCCAATTTCACCACATCCTCCACAGCATTTATTATTATCTGGCATTTTGATTCTAACCTTCCTGGTAGGTATGAAATGGTATCTCATTGTAGTGCTAATCTGCATTTTCCTGATGACTAATTATGTTGAGCATCTTTTCATGAGCATGCTGGGCATTTTTATACTGTCTTTGGAGAAGTGACTATTCAGATCCTTTGTCCATTTTTTTTTCATTTATAATTCACTACTGAATTTTATTAATTTTAATGAAACTCAGAAACTTTAATTCAGTGTCAGTTGGAATTGATTGATATCACTTTCAAAGAATACAGCAAGTTGTAGTTAATACTCATTTCTTTTTTTATTAGTATAAAATTTTTTTTAATTTACATATATTTGACATCAGTTGTAATCCCCATGTATTCCCCATCACCATCTCACCAGTGCACCATCACCTCAGTCCCCGTGCTCCTGTCTGCCCTCAACCCTTCCCCTCTTCCCTCCCCATCAAGTGTCCCCAGTTTGTCCTTGTCTTTTCATTTTTGGTTTTTGTGTCTTTATTGTTGTTATTGTTATTATTATTGTTCTTATTCCTTTCCTTGATCCT
>JAGFMF010011408.1:299413-345505 GCA_019455555.1 Galemys pyrenaicus | reverse complement strand
GTATATTCCTAGGAGTGGGATTGCTGGATCCTATGGAAGTTCCATTCTTAGTAGATTGAGGAACCGCCATACTGCTTTCCATAATGGTTGGACCAGCTGCATTCCCACCTTTGTCCACTTTTAAATTGGGTTGTTTGTATATTTTTTTGTTTGTGTATTTTAATTGTTGGATTATAGGAGTTCTTTATATAGTCTGTATACAGGTCCCTTATCAGATGTGTTAATGATTTGCAAATATTTTCTCCCATTCTGTGGGTTGTCTTTTTCTTGATGGTGCTCTTTGAAACACAAAATGTTCGATTTTGATGTAATTGAATTAATCTTTTTTCATTTGTTGTTTGTGCTTCTTTTATCAGATCTTAAAGAACAACAGTGCCTAATCCCAGTTTGTGAAGATTTATGCCCTATTTTTTCTAAGAGCTTTATAGTTTTAAGTCTTTTACCCACTTTAAGTTAATTTATATATATATGGTGGGAGGTGGGAGGTCTAATTCTTTTACATGTGAACATTTGGTTGTTTCAGCACCGTTTCTTGAAAAGACTATTCTTTCTCCATTGAATTGTCTTGATACCCTTGTCAAAAGTGAATCAACTAAATGTGAGAGTTTTCTCAATTCTGTTTCATTGATCAATATGTCTATTCTTATGCCAGTACATACTCTCTTGTTTATTGTAGTATTGTTATAAGGTTTGAAATTAGGAAGTGTGAGCCTTTCAACTTTTTTATCAATTGTTTTGGCTCTTCTGAGTCTCTTGAATTTCCATATGAATCTTAGGATATGCTTGGTAAGTTCTGCAAAGAAGCCAGCCGGAATTTTGATGGAAATTGCACTGAGACTCTTGATCAATTTGGGGAGTATTGCCCTCCTGAGAAGATTGTCTTTCAAGCTGTTAACATGGACTGTCTAGTTTGTTTAGATCTTCTTTCATTCTTTCAACAATACTTTGTAGTTTTCAGAGTTTAAGTTTTACATGTCTCATTATATTTACTCTTTTTAGTATTTTATTCTTTTTGATGTCATTGTAAATTATTTTCCTAACTTCATTTTTGAATGGTTCATATGCAGAAATACTCTTGATTTTTAAATTTGATCTTGTATCCTGAAACCTTGTTGAACTTGCTTATTAGTTCTAATAGATTTCTAGTAGATTTGAACTTTTAAAATAGACTCCTACTTTTAAGTGAATGCTTTTTGTAAGGTACATAGTGATAATTTCTCTCTACTTTGCCTTTTCTAAAATTTTTTTAAGGTTTATTTATTTATGCATACAAGCACTGGGATACAGGCCAGAGGTGTGGGGGGGTGAGAGGATTCACCACAGAGAGCGGGGAGGAGAACAGGCAGATCAACGGAAGTACACTGCTGAGGGAAGCAGTGGGCGAGTGAGGCAGGAGAGGTCTGCTGCGCCATGTGGGTCCCCTCCCTGGACGGCAGCAGGGATTGAATTCGTGCTGCAGGGGCTGCGATCTGCTTCATAGTGCCTTGCTTAACCCACTGCGCCACCAGGGAGGCCCCTCCTTTTCTAAATTTTAAATTTTCTTTTTTGAAGTAAAGCAAACCCATGCTTACTTATTATCATCATTTATTTATTTTCCACAACTTGATATACAGATTTAACGAAATGTCAATAAAAATTATTAAATTTTATAGATAAATTTATTTTAAAGTTAATAAGGGGAGGTAGAGAAAAGAGAATATCTAAGCCAATTTTGAGAGAATGAAATTGGAGGAATCGGACTACTCGATTTCGAAAGTTAATGTTTAATCAGGCCAGTATAATATTTGTGAAGGATCAGAAACACCGCAATAAGTCTCCAGTATCACTTTTCTGATGAATCTGGTTTTAAAAATTAACAGTATATGTTAGTGATGTTTAGTTGAAAGTGGGGAAGGGTGGTAGTTTAGAATCATTCAGGGGCTATCTTCAACCCACATATATCGTCTGAAGGTTTTTCCACTTTGCCCTCTTTGGTTGAGAACCACTGTTCTGGTGAACTGTGTATTCAGGCAGAAACAAGAGTAAGAACTACTGTGTCAGGCCTGGTTAGACAAGTATGTTCTAACATTCTTTTGTGAAGGAAGGGGCTCTGTTTAAATGTTTTTGGTCCATTTTATTGTCATGAATAATAATGACAATGTTTATCTAATAGGCAATGAAGAATCGAACCCAAACTTCAGTTGCATTCTGCTGAGAAAATAGTCTGGTTTGCATTCTGAGTTTGGTGTCGGCTTCTGTATATCTCTAGCATCAGTGTAGTTATTGGGTGCAGAGGAAGATTTCAGCGTGTATGGACTATCTCCATTGGGATTCTGAGGGAGAGTTTGTATAGACTTTGCTATCTTTTCCCTCTCAGGCCCCAACAGAACATCTGAGCTCAAACGAGATGCCGGAGGACACCAGCACTCCCGAAGAGATGCCGCCCCCTGAGCCGCCAGAGCCACCACAGGAGGTGACTGAAGCTGAGAAGTAGTAGCCTCTCTATGGAAGAGACTTTTGTGTTTAATTAGGGCTGTGAGAGATTTAAGGGGAGAAGATAAACCTGAGACAGAGAGCAAGTAAGCTGTCCCTTTTACTGTTTTTCTTTGGTTTTTATTACCCAGTTGCACACTGACATTTTCTTGCTGCAAGCTTTTTTAATTTCTGGACTCAAGGCAGTCACAGAAGATGTCAGCCACCTGTGGTAACTGGACAAATAGGTCTCTTGGGCCCTGGCACTGGTTTTCCATAACCTCAGCCAAGGAATTTCCTTGGACCCCTCTCTTCCCTCCAGATCCCAGTTCTCCCGCTTGGGGTCAGTAGCCCAATTCTGGGGTTCAAGTTTCTTGAGACTGGCTCAGATCCTGTCAAGTTGCTGCATGTCGTGAGTCCAGAAGCAGTTACAGAGAACTCTGGCCAGGGAATCCTCACTGAATTCTTGGGGCCTTCATAACTAAAGAGGATGGAGAGTGGGGGTGGAGGATTCTCTTGGCCACAAAGTGCCAACATTGCCAGCAAATCCTTTCAGGAATGGGGCAGGTACCTTCTACTTGTTATATTTATTCATGTAGCTTCTCCTTTGTCCCCCAACCACTCTCTAACACCCAAGCCCCACTTTTTTCCAATTAGATATATGTAAGTAGTTGCAGTAGAGTTAACAATTTACATTTCTCATAGACTACCTGGAAACTTTTTAATACCTGTGCCATTCTCAGTAAGAATTTGTGAGATGCCAACGGCATAGCCCCTCACACTCTCTGTCTCATCTCTCCTCCTTTCTCATTTGCCCCTTTTAATTTGTTTTCCTTTTGACTCTTGCTCCCATTCGGAGCAGCAATGGCAGTAATAAAAGTCTGCGCTTTGGGGGTTCCTTTTCCTCAGAGGAAGCCCAAGTGCACACTTAAAACACTATTCCCTCAGACTCCCTGTGTGAGGCCTGCAGAGGGCCCTGAATGCACAAATGGGGAAACCAAGGCACAGAGAGGCTCTCCTCTCCTTTCCCCTCCCCCTGTGTCCCCTCGAAAAAGAACAACAACAAATAAGGATAACCAATACTTCCATTAGGCCTCGGCTGAGTGAGGAGGGAAAACCCAGCACTGCTGCCCTCCCGGGTAACCCACTCCAAGGCCTTGGCCCATCTCGGGCTTCGTAACCACACCGGGGCTTCCTCCGAGCCCCGCTCTTCCAGCACTTCCACCGGCAGAGTCCCAGAGCCGCTTCACCCTGGGGGTGGGCTGTGGCCCCCAGTCAGCTCTGCTCAGGACCTGCTCTATTTCAGGGAAGAAGATTTATGTATCATATGTGGCTATATTTCCTAGAGCACCTGTGTTTTTCTCTTTCTAAGCCAGGGTCCTGTGTGGATGATTTACGGGGAGGGGGGAGATGTAAACCAGAACTTTTAATCTATTTGAAGGTGATTAAACTGTGTCTAATGCAAACTGCCTGCCTCCTTCTATCCCCTCTCATCTCAGAACCAGCATGCGAGTGTGAAAGTCTGTGTGTGGGTGTGTGAGGTGGGAGGGGGGTGGGAAGGAGTTGCTTGTTACTACCCATACTTCATTTTCTAGGGGATCCTGGGTTGGAGAGATAGCTCCCAAAGTCTCCATTGATTTATACTGCATTCTGGGTCGGTTTACCTTATTCCATACTATGAAGAAAGGGTATGTACATAGGTACAGTGTGGACTAGATTGGGAGAGTCAGGGGTTATTTTTACTGAAGGTAGTTACTGGGATATTGTTTTTATGCAGATGTGTGCCATTAATTGCAAATGAGTCTCTTTACTAAAGTAGGTTTTGGGGAATATTTTGTTAGTGGTCTTTTGCAAGTGATGGTATGTGCTTCTTTTTAAATAGTCTGTAATCCAGTCTCCTTGCCAATGTCTAGCTCACCCTTCTCAGTTAATCAGAATTAACAAAATCTGGCTGCTTCCAGGTTTTTCTCTACTACTTCCTGTTTTCCTTGCAGAAGGATTTGAGTTGATAGAGAATTAGGGACTCAGATTCTTCTTTCATCTGCCTCTACTTTCCCATTCTTTTTATTTTATCTTGTGCTCTCAATTTTGCCCTGTAGTTAGATTTTAGTTAGTTCAAAATCAATCGGGAGAGTTTGGAAGTTATTAGATATTTCCAGTTAACCGGTCACTTAGATGAACCCCTTGTTGGTCAGTTTCCAGTCCATCTTGTTCGTTCCATTGCTCATGAGTTAGGGTAGATTTCTCACCTCCCTCCACTTTCCTCAATCATTCTCATTCTGACCTTTAGGTCAGTCCGGGAAGCCTACTCTTTCTGATGTGAAGGAGCAACATGAAACTATCTCTAGCATGCAGTGACTTTTAAAGTGTCTCCTTTTTTTTATATGCCCTGCCTTTCCTTCTTTTCCTTGACATATCCTCTATATTTAAGATCTTGGTCTAAAGATGTGTCCCATTCATATTGTGTCCAGTGGAGACTGTCCCTAGATTGAGTTCTTATCAGAGTGGAGATGCAAGAATTGGTCTTTCCCCAGGGACTAGGCCCTAAATTGTTTGCTCTTTTCAATGGCTGATGTTTTCTCCACTGCTCACCTTCCTCCCCACTCCTGTGCACCCATTTTCCCAGGCTAGAATGGTTGGCACGGATCCAAAACCTGTGGGATTTGGTGGAGTTTCGCTATTTGGGGTCATTTCTTCATGTCCATTTGGCTCTGGGCCCTCCTTGCCCAAGTGTAGGTCATCATCTCCCTCTTTGCTCACCCCCAACCCCTAATAGCAGAGGCAGGTTCTAATTCAACAGCAGTTAAATTCCATTCTTCCTGCCCTAACCTTCCTGCTTTTACCCGTAAGGCCCTTTTTCCTACTAACCAACTCTCTTTCCTAGTTGGGGGAAGAAGGTATTTTGTTTTTAAATCTATTTTCTAATTTAAATGCAATTTAATATGTAAATTGCACTTTTGTGTGAGTCTACAAATGTGTATATATGGGTTTTTTTTTCCACTCTATGATATTTCTTAATAAAGAAATCGTTCCTTTTTTGAAGGAAGCCAATTAACGAAGGAGACCTGAATAGTTTTAGAAATACAGGGATATCTGTTTCTTTATGCTTCTGCCTCATTTCTTTGCTTGTGTGTGGTGTGAGTATTCACCCCCTTCCCTCACCTCTTGATCCCCTCCCTTTGAGAGACCTTCAGCCTAGTGGGACAGAGAAAAGGTCCTGTCCTATGTCTGGTACCCCTCTGGAACCACTTGGGTTGGCTCAAGTGGTAACCTAGCAACCTAGCCCCCCTCACTCTCCCCACAGCCTGGCTCTGTCAGTCCTTTTTTTTCCAGTTCAGTTCATTTTATACTCCTGAGGCTGGGGCCAGGCTAGGAAAAATCACCAAAAGATCACAGCAAAAGTTTTTAAAAAACGATAATTGTTCTCATCATACCTTGATGCTACTATAAAAAGACATTTGTGTCTTTTTAAGAATACATGCTAGGAATAACTTGCTTTTCTTAGGTGATAGGTTTTAGAAATCATATCAAAGGCTAAAAACTGTGAAGATCATTAGTTTTAAAGGATGTAAGCCCAAATCACCAAAAAGGGAGTCATCGTGGGTTTCATGTTTTGGATAAATATGAAAGGAGAGTGGGAACTAGAAATCTACATCTGTAACGTTCAAATATCCGGTAACTTAGGACATCAATGCAAGTAGAAAATCTGGCAAATTTAGCTGGACATAATTATCTTTGAAATAAACACAAAATATGTTTTTACAGTTTTTTTACATTGGATTTCCACGTCTGCAATGACTTTGAAAATTGAGGGAAGATGGTGCTTCATTTCGTTCAGAACTTTACGAGGGGCTGTGACTTCTGAAAGTCATGTCCCCAATAGCGATGGCATTGATGGAGTTTTAGATTGCCAGTACAGAGTACCAGTATGAGTCTTCCTTTGTCACACCTGTATTCACAGTGAATCTACATATAGGTGGAAGCATCTGACTCCTTGATTAGCTTTTAGTGTAGTCTTGCCCAGCTATTTGCACATTGAAATACATATTATCTTATTATAAACTCCCTTTTATTTTTCCTTTATAGGATATATATTGCTATTCTTGAAATTATATGTTAGGCAGGTTGTATTAACTGAAATTCATTTGGTGGCAAAGGATGTCCTTTTCTATTTCTAAATAGTTGGAAAACTTAGAAAATGAACAAACACCCCGTAATCTTTAATGGTACTTTTTAAGTTTTAAAAGTAACATGCTCATTGTTGAAAACTGAAAAAGGATAAGGAAAGTAAGAAGATTTTTTTTTAAAAAACCCACAAACTCATTACCAAGGAATGATTATCACTGTTTATTTTAGTCTATTTCTCGTCTTTTTTCTGTGCATGTATATTTTTAAACATAACTGAACTTCAACTCTAAATATAGATCTGTAATCTTGCTTTCTGATTTAGCGTCTTCTATATCATTAGAAATTATATGAAAACACATCCTAGTGAGTCCATCCTGAGTGCCTAATCTTTCCCGTAGTGTCAGATATCTAGAAGTTTTCATGACTATAAACCATGCTGTGATGGGCTTCTTATGTACGGTGTGCCTGTGACTGTTTCTTTAGGCTAGATTCCTAGAGATATGTTACAGAATGTTACAGAGTGAGGCTCTTGATCAGTATGGCCAAGCTGATGTATAAAAAGACAGTCCCCATTTTCCTGCCCACTGTGTGTCAGAGAGACTGCCTCAACACATCTCACTTAAACATCTGGAGACTTGATACTAGTAAACTGGTATCTCAGTGCCACTCAGTTTCTATTTTCATTAACAGTGAGGTTAAACATTCTCCCTCCTCCCCTCTGCCATATGTTTCTTACCATTTGTCTTCTGTGAATTGGCAGTCCAGGTCCTTTGTTTGTCTTTCTGCTGGTATTAGGGGGTTTTCTACTTGATTAATAAATGAGAGCTTGGAGCTCACACTCCTCTGGCAGACAAGGAAATGAGGGGTCCTTGATTTGGAAGTGGTTTTACAACTCTGGAACATGCCTCCCTAAGGTTCTGTGCTGCTTCACTTCCTTTAAGCCCCCTTTCCCACAGCCTTCCTGCCAGCCTCTGCCCACTTTTGGCTGTTTGGCTGTGGATTGTGGTTTTGTGCCCAATTAGATGTATGATTGTCATAAAACCGGGGCTCTGCCGAACGATGCCACTGACAGTAACGCACTGTTCGCATAGTCCCTGCCGCCTGCACTCGCTCTTGCTAGCTCTCTCCTCACCAGGTTAAGTGCTGTGACTTAGCTAAGGTCACATAGGCTGTTACTGGTAGAACCCATGCCACAACCAGATGTCCTGACTCGCACCCCAGGGGACTTTTGTGCATAACCCACTGTAGACAAAGAGCTTTGACTAACTCCAAGGGTCAACTTGCGTGAGATGAGCCATTCGTCATTCATTGAGTTTAACATTCAGTAAATACTTGTTGAGAACTGACCAGGTGCTAGGATTCACTTCAGGAGACGTTGCATTCTGACCCCCTTCTCTTGTAAAAGAGTTGGAAGCTGCAATGATTTTTCAGGTCTTTTTGGTTGCCATTTTGGATTAATTTTGCAGTGATTCCCTCCATTTTAGGCACACAGGCAACTGACTATATATAGTCAGTCTGAATTGGGGTGGGTTGTTGGGTCTTTGTTTTAGACTTAAATCTCTGTCCAGACCCCTGCACTGAGGTTGAACTGATGGAGGGGTTTCTTTAGCACAGAAAGTCAGGAAATTGCCTGCCGGGTTCCCACAGTCCAGTCGGCTGTCCCTTTGTGAGGGCCATTGCCCTGGGCTCCCTCTGACGCTCTCCCTGGAGGGTCCCAGAGGCAATGGTATACAAATGCTATATTGGTAACTGTGAAGTTATAGGAAAAGGTGAAGCCTACATATCAAGTTCTATAGAATTCCTTTTATTTAGGGCCTTCCTGGAGGAGGAGTCTTGGCTGGGTCTATGGGGAGGCAGTTCCTTCCCACTTGATTGTCCTGTGGGCTGAATAGTATAGAATGTGGCCGAAGTTGTGTGAGAAGCTAAGGTGGCCTCTATTGTGAAAGAGAGGTGGGAGAGCCACTTCTTTCCCTGCTGGGAAACCTCATACCTCATCCTGCATTTCCTGACATAGGACGGACGGAAGGTGTTGGTGGTCATGGGGATCAGCGCCCTTTTTTCCCTTTGGAACCTGATTAAGCTTTTGTTTTAATGTTCCTGGTCTCAAATGGCTCTGCTGCTGCCTCTCTGTGAACCCCCAGGCAGGGGCTCTCCTAGGGAGAGTCAGCTGCAGCATCTGTGGCCTGCTGTCAGGTTTGGGGGTAAGAAGGGACTTTGTGGCGGTGACAGCCTTCTTTGTGGGGTTTGGGCAAGCTGATCAGAACCTACCTGGGGTAGTCTAAGGCAAGGTCACGAGAAGTGGAGGCAGTGAGTGGAAGGGGAGATAGTTCATCTGGGCTATACCTGGCTGCTTTCCCTCATTGAGTGGGGAGGAGGAAGGTGCTTCAAACCCTGAACTGGGGGGGAGCCGGCTGGACTCCAAGTCTCCCTCCATGAATCTGGCCTTTGTCTTTTGCTTCTGGCAGCACAGTGATGTCCAAGGGAATTGCCTAGAATAAGCACAATACCAGGCTAGTCATCTCTGTAAATCAGTCCGAGCCAGAGCTGCACCAGGCTGCTCCAGTGGTCTCCTCCTCCACCACCAGTCTCTCCGGGCACCTGAGTTGGCTCCTTCTACCCTGAGCACAGCACTCTCGGGAGATTTGGACATTGGTTTGTGCCTGCGCTGTAGCAGGTCGAAATGACAGTCCACACAGAAACCCACATCGACACCTTTGTGCCCAGTCTTGAACACAGTACCTGGAAGTTACCGGCAAAAAGCCACCATTTATTGTCATTATGTGCTGGGAACTTTATTCACCTAATTCCCTTTTTTTTAACAGCCCTGAGAGATAGGTGATTGGGGCCCTGATAGTGGTGATTGGGGCTTATACCAAGGTGTGAAGTTGTACTCCTGAAACTTACCTAAGTATCGCCCACCAATGGTAAATCATTTTTTAATTGTGATACAATGAAAATATGATATTTTGTAAGTTTAAAGTGTGGAATGTGTTGACTTGATTTATATATTGCAATACAGATCATTATTCTTACTTTACAGAAAAGAAATGCACATGTATGTGATTACCTAAAGCCGTGTAACTAATAAGTCACGAAGCCAGGATTCAAAGACATTTCAGTTTAACTCCAGAGCCTTTGCTCTTATTCCTACCAAACTAGGGGTCAGAGGGAAGATGGGCCTTGAAGGGAGTGAGATGGAGGTAGCAGGGTGGTGTTCACTTAGGGCATCAGCCATGTTATCATACACTGGGCTTTGATTTTGTGCTGGACATTGTGCTAAATATTTTACATAGACTAAGTCATCAATCTTCATAACCGCCCCATGGGCGCTATTACTGTTACCCCCACTTTATTGATGTGGAAAGTGGGGTTCAAGGAGGTTAAGTGATTGGTCTAAGGAGAGCCAGCTAATGAGTGACAAAGCTAAAACTTGAACTCAGGTTGACCAGATCTCCTAACTGCTACATTGCCTGTCCTAGAGGAGCTTCCACTGGCTCCCCCAGGCTCTGGAGGGGCCCACTGGACGAGGAAGAGCCCCATTACTCTCTTGGATTGCCCATCCCCCTCACTTTTCCCAGGACAGCTAGAGGCTACAGCTCCCTGCACCTCTGATGGCTAGACTGGGGCTGGGGAGGTAGGGACTTCAGCTGTGAAGACTTGGTGTCTGGACCTCACTTCTTGGTTTGCTGGGCTCAGGGCACTGCTGGCATCTTCTAGATGTCCATGAGAGCCAGCCAGGAAGTTCTAGAAGCCATGGCTAAAGCAAGGGCTCTAGGTGCTGGGCTGTAGACCCTCTGGCACTGCCTTGCTTGCTCCATAGACTAGTTCCAAGTCCCCTGCTCTTTCTCTGGCTCCACAGACATCTCCCTGCCCCCACTGAAAGTCATTCTACTCATATATAGAAAAAGATGAAATCTTGCCTTTTGCCATAACAAAGGTGGATTTTAAGATAATTATGCT
This sequence comes from Galemys pyrenaicus, assembly GCA_019455555.1. Lineage (NCBI taxonomy): Eukaryota > Metazoa > Chordata > Mammalia > Eulipotyphla > Talpidae > Galemys > Galemys pyrenaicus. The sequence continues at coordinate 334,966 of JAGFMF010011408.1, read as the reverse complement.
AGGTGAAATAAGCTAGAAAGAGGAAGACAAGTATCAGATGTTTCCATTCATGCGGTAATAAATGTGCAAAGCAAAGGGACTGACAAAACACAACAAAACAATTAGACTGACAAACAGGTGGTTGCCAGAGGGGAAAGGAATGGGAGCTGGAGGAATGAGTAGAGGGGGTCAATTTGACAGTGGTAGTCTCTAGAACTTTAGTGGTGATTGGGGCTTATACCAAGGTGTGAAGTTGTACTCCTGAAACTTACCTAAGTATCGCCCACCAATGGTAAATCATTCTTAATCACTCAAATGAAATACCCTTCATGGAACCCTTCCCAGAAAGAAGTCTACATTCCTTATTGACTCCCCGACACGGCCGCCCCCCCCCCCAGTCCTATGACCCTGCTGACATTGCACAACTACCTACTTTTAGCCTGTATTCAGCCTTCAGAAGTNCCCCCCGACACGGCCGCCCCCCCCCCCAGTCCTATGACCCTGCTGACATTGCACAACTACCTACTTTTAGCCTGTATTCAGCCTTCAGAAGTCTGGAGGCTGAGAGCTCTGAGATATCACCCATCATACCCCAGGGCAGGAGGATTATGAAACAATGGATTCTCAGCCATTCCTCTTTTTCTGATACTTTTCTTTCCTTAACTTGCACCTAGTAATAGGTATTACCCAGCGGTTTTATAAAGCTTAGGAATCATCTCTGATAGAATCCCTTTGGTATGTGTGGATTTCAAGCACCCCACTCCCCATTCTGCAGAAGCCTGTGACAAGGCAGCAGGCTAATGAGTTCACTGCTACCCTAAAATGGAAGCCAGAGGCTTGCGCCTGTTTATTTCATTTTCTCAAAAATCCAAATATTGTTCCTTTCTAAGTTGACACAAAAATAACACTTTTGAAATTCAAATAAAACAAGAGTTTGGAAAGGGAGCACTTCTCTCCTTTACTCCCCAACCCCAGCCCTCCCCTCACAAGATCACTGCTTACAACCACTGGGGGTAGCTCACCAGTCTCAGCACGTTCTCCCTTTCCCACATAAAACAGAATCACCCTATGAACAATGGTTTAGTGCTCGCTTTTCCTCCATGATATAGGCAGGATGGACTCCTTCTGCAATGAGAACCTTTGTAAATTGTTTGTGTAATTTTGAAATTTAAAAGTAAAGAACAAAAAATCATGAAGCCCTAACCCTGCATTAGTTATTTTTTTTCACATCATGTTGAGCAGCTGCGGGGTATTTATTGTATTAAGGAACCACAAAGTACCTTATTCTTCTCTTGTGCTGCTTTCAATGTTTTGCTCTGATGGACCAAGCTGTGATATCTCCGCCCGTATGCCCACGCACAGTTGGGTGCCCCTTTCTGAAGATTGAATCCTAGAAGAGGAACGGCAGGGTCACAGGGTATGCAGAATACAGGGTCAGATTGCCTTCTGGAGGGCTCGGGGCCTTGAAAGCTTGTTGGATTTTCTACTCAATTTCTTCAACATGTTTCGTCCTCTGGAATCTGTGAGTTCGGCTTTCGTGGTCAGCCATCTGCGGGTGTTGGTTCAATTCACTGAGGACACACAAGGCTGCCTCCAAGGGACTTGTGCATTGGACTTTGGTATCCAAGGGGGGCGATCCTGAAACCAGTCCCCTTCAGGTGAGACAACGCTAGTTAAGTTTTGAGAGTCAAAAGTTATATGCGGATTTTCGACTGTGTGGCGAACCGTCACCTTTAACCCCTGCGCTGATCAGGCAACAACCGTGTACGTGAAGTGCTTGGTGTCTGGCCCACGTGTTGCCACTTAGAAACCATAGCGAGTATTCGGTACCACGGGGGCTGTTTGGGCGGCTGCTTGTTTCTTTGGTGAGGAAAATGCTTGCAATTTTCTGATGCCCACAGCCACTAAAGGCAGAGGGATGAGTGTGGCTGAGAACAAAGCCTGGAAGTGTGTGGCCTTGACTTCACTCTGGTAGCTGCAGGCCCGCCCTCCCCCCTCCCCCACCCACCCTTCCCTCCCAAACGCAGTGAAAGTCGGCAGAAACAAAGGCGGTGGGATGGGGGTGTTTGTCTCCATCCTACCTATACTATCCCAGGAGATAGTGTAGCTTCAGTGGGCACAGGGTGGGGCTCACACAGAGCTGGCTTCAGAGGAATGGCCCGGCTGATTCCAGATCTTGCCCTTTTGGACCGTGGACTGCCCCCAGAGCAGGCCCTTTCTCCTAGAAATGAGGGTTGGAGGTCTTCAAGGCTCTTGTTAAATGAACAGTTCTAGAAAGATGGAAAAGTTGTCTCCTACTCTTGGAACCCAGCAAGGCAGTGTGCAGCCTGAGCTCCCCCAGGGCTGGTTAACGGAAGGACAGAGCTCACTAGGGCTTCAAACTGGAGCTTTAGACCAACAGGCCAAGGCACTGAGCATCCTCAGTGAAGGGACAGATGATCCTGAAAGGACAGTAGGACATTCTGCCGAGTCCAGCTTTGAGGAAGACCGGTCCGGCTCTCCCCTGGACCCTCTCTCCACAGGAAAGATACGGAGACGGTAATTTAGTTGTTCTCTTTATTCACTGTGCTTCTGGTCATTACTTGTTACTGCTGCCAGCCTACAGCCCTCCACCCTCATATTTACACCCAAACCCTTCCCCAAAGCTAGCTTCTACCAAAATTCCCGGTAGCAGTTCCAGAAGTGTGTCCACTAAGCTGCAGTCCTAGATGTGGTGGGCGCTGGGTGCCTAGGGAAGGGTACTCTGGGAATTCAGCGCATAGAGTTGGTACTGGGGTCAAGAGAGGGCCCCACCAACAGATATTGTACCTGTCTTTCTGGGGCACGGGGTACCTCAAAATCTTTAGGAAAGCTCAGTTGGAGTGGTGGACTCCTCAGTGTCAAACAGACGCTTGCGTTGTCTGTAAGGACCCACACACATGGCTTGAATCTTGGTCCAGACCTCTGTGTGGCGTCCCAGGGGCTGGCTGTCCTGGAGAGGCAATTTTAACCATCTGCCTCGGGGGAAGAGTCAGGTCAGGAGTGGCAGCAGAGGGTGCAGAGTGTCTCAGGCTGGGGGGACGTGCTCCTTGGCCTGAGTTACGTGGGGCGGTACGGAATGGATGAGGAGGACGATCCATTTCACTGGATTCTCATACCCGCAGGAAGCTCCATCGGCGCCATGGGCCACAGGTAACGGGGGTGCAGACATTTAATGTGGCAGAATGTCAGGGCCAGCACGGCCCTCCGGACTATCCCTTCTAGTACCCACCAGACCGACCCTCAGATGGGTCAGGTGTTGGCACAAGTGACAGTGATTTCGTGGTCAAACACCCATGAAAGTGATGGAAAAGGACAGTGGGGAAAGGTACGCTTGGCTTTCTTCAGATCTTATTTAGTGAAAATTGGGATCTCCCCCTGATTACTTACAAGGGTTCTTTTAAATGGCCAGCTTTACGTGGCTCATTTTAAGTGGCCAACTGCCCTAGGGTTTTAGCCTGACCGAAACACTCACTTGGCTCCCTTTTCAGGAGCTGCGTGACAATGGCGAGGGTGTGGTTCTGGGGGGCCATGGTGGCAAGGGACAAGGGCAGGATGGCTCCTCGGTGCCCCCACTTGTGGGGCTGCGGCTGGAGCAGGGTGCCTGGGAGGACTGCTGTCAGTAGCTGGTGGAGGGAGGGGATGAGGCAAGTGGATTGTGCCTTGCGCTGCTCCTCATCCACTCCCGTCAAGTCTGAGGACTTGGGTGGCGGGTGCCCTCGGGGGAGCAGGGTCAGTCTCCTGGGCCCATCCTGGAGGCTGTTGCTGCTTGGGTCCAGCTTGTTGCCACCTCAAGGTGCCCCAGCCAGGGAGAGGCCGTGCAGCTGCTCCTCGGCACTGGCCAGCTCCGCCTCGTCACGCCCACTCTCTGAGCCCTCGAAGCAGCCTGAGTCTCGAGGGATGTCCACCTTGGCTTCTGGCACTGTGTGCGCCACTGGCTCCTGGCTGCTCTCTGCACCCTCCTCCGCCTCCTCGCTGCCGGCTGCTAGGGGCGAGACAGGGAAACACAATATGGGGCCTTAGTTGGGGCGTGGGATTGGAAGGCCCAGGAAGCCCCAAGTGGGGGGTGGAGATCCTGGGACGTGCAAGCAAGCAGTCTGTCCCTCTGCCCCCCACCCACATCTGCCCTTCTCACCCCTCGTATCTTAGAAGTGATGGGAGTAGTTTCCAGGCCAGGTCTGAGGCCAGGAGCTCAGACTCCTGCAGCATTAAGCTGGGAGCCGGGAAGCCTGCGCTTGGAGCCTGGGTCTGCTGTGAACCAGCTTTGAGGCCTTCGCTTTGCTCGCCTTAAGTCCCTTCTTCGATCCCAAAGGGAGCTGTGCTTGGTCATCCCTAACACGCCCTTGTCCCCACACGTTGCCTGATCTCGAAATTCAAGTACAGAACGTACCTTCCCACTGTATGGGGAGGGGCCATGGCATGTGGTCGGGGCAGGGCCAGGGCTGAACTCCCTTTCTGGAATACCAGCAGGCACCTCCTCATCCTCCCTCGGCTCCTAGACCCACTCACTGTCGTAGTCCAGCAGCAGCTCCGCGGCCGTGAGCAGCTTGGCCCGGTGCTGCGGGTCCGTGATGTTCAGCTCGTTGAGGTGTGTCTCCCGCAGCTCCTTGAAGTCCTCCAGCGTCTGGTAGCCATTGAGCAGCAAGGTGGACGTGTGTTCCTGTGGGCAGGGGCAGGCCACCCGAGCAGCCGCTTATAAGCCATCCCACCCGTGGGCCCTCCCTCCCTGCACAGCTGAGGCGGCCTGGCCCCCAGCCCTTGCTCCTAGGCTCGGACTACAGGCCCAAGCTCGCACCTCCAGGCCGATGCGCTCCAGCAGCTCATGCAGAGTCTTGGGCTTGGGCCTCTTGCCCTTGCTCTGTCGGCGGCTGGGGCGGGCAGGCCCCACGGACTCCTCAGGCAGCACATCCACATAGATGAACTTGAAAAAGCCCAGCTTGCCATGGAGCAGGCCCTGCCATGTACCCACTGGCGGCTTTTCAACAATCTGGATCACATCACCTTTCTGTGGGAGGAGAGCACACAGAGCGGAGCCAGGGAGGGGGAAGGGTGGCCCCTCAGTCGCTGCTGACACTGTCCTACGCTGCCCTCAGTCCAGCCTCCTTCGCGGGCACAGCCTGGCAGGCTCAGGGGGACCTGGTTGCCAACCTTACCTGAAGTTTCAGTGAGTCGTGGTCATAGGGGCTGGGAGTGAAGTCGGTGTGGACTCGCGCCCGTCCACAGAAGGGTCCTGTGTACTGGGGGGCAGGAGACTCCTCCCCACAGCTGCCAGAACCTGGGCTGGGGCTACACAGCTCACTTCCTGCGAGGGATAGGAAGGGAAGAGGGTCACCTTTGTCCTAGGACAGTGGGTCACCTTTGTCCAAGGATACCTTCTGGGGAAGAAAGCTGGGCTCAAAGTGTCACACGGCAGAAAGGATTCCGTCCCATCCCTTTGGCCACCCTGCGGGAGCACAGCTTCACCTCTGGGGCCTCAGGTATGAAAAGAATTCACCACAGAAGGAGAGATGGCACAGACCAAAGAATGGGCGGACACTCCAATGAACAGATGAGGAAAACTGGGCCAGATAGGCCAAGTGAGCTGCCCAAGGCCTTATAATTGGTAGCACTGGGCCTATTAGCCTCTGGCTCTCCTGGGAAAAGTGAGGGGGATGGGGTGACCCAAGAGGGTGATGGGGCTCTTCCTCTACGTGTGGGCTTCCCCAGGGTCTGGGAGAAGCAGTGGAGGTGCCTCCAGGGCACAGCCAAATTCAAGACTGGGCCACCTAAGGCAAGTCAGTGATGCTCTTGGGCCTGTTTTGATGCCAATAAAGTAGAGCTAATCCTAAACTGACACCATGACACAGCTGTGAAGATTTAATCCAGAGGGGCGGGACCGTTCTCAGCAGGTCCAGAATAACGGTTCATTTCTCTTAATCTGCCCCCACCCTCAGGCACCACCAGCTTGGCCCTGCCCCCGTCCTCTTCTCCTGACTCAGCAGACATTTCCCCACTTCCTCAACTCACCGGTGGAAGCCTGGCGGCTGAGTGTCGGGAGCTCACGCTCCTCCTGCTCAGAGAAGGCCAGCGCCATCTTCTCAGGGCCAGGGCTGTCCAGGCTGCCATCTGGAGATGTCGGGGAGGGTGCGCCCTCCTCCAGAGTGTCTCCCTGCAAGGGACGGGAAGCAGGAAGCCCTGAGTAGCCGCGACTGGGGTGTACATGGGGCAGCCCCAGATGCCGAGGAGGAAATAAATGGGCCTGGACACGGTAGAGAACTGGGGCCTGGCTTGAGCCCAGCTCTGTCACTTATAGGCTGCATGCATATCTGAGACCTGTTTTCCTGTCTTTAAAATGAGAATGACAGCCCTCTTCCCCTCCCCCAACTCACGGGCTGAGGCTGAACAGTTGCCTGGTGATGGGCTTTGTCAGCTTAAAGTGCTGGCGTCCCTGCAGAAGAGGCCCCTGTGCACAGCTTGACACTGAGCAGGTGCAAGGGTACCGTCAGGCGGACGGTGGCCCTGGACATGACTTACTTCTGACTCTGCCGCTATGTGCCAGGCGTTGCTGCTATTGCGTTTAATCCGCAGTGACACCTGATTGTCACTTAAGTGATATGATCCAAGTTTATAAATGACAAGCAATGGTGGAACATTCGCAAGCACTTGATGCCACTGCTTGCACGTTACCATACCTCAGCCTGGTGGTAACTGTTCATGACTGGCCCGCTGGGAATAAAAGCTCTGATGTGCAGCGGCTGCCAATTCCTGTGTTGTAAACACTCCCCACTCTAACCAATGTCAAGCTACTGAAGGATAGATTTCCCCAAGTAGCTCAGAATGGACCTTTTCAAGACATGTCACTTTGGCTTATTTCAAGTGAATTACTTTGAGCTGAGTTCAGGCCAGACTCTGTGGGCTCAAGAGAAACTTCTACCGCACCCTTAACTAAGAATAAAAATTGGGGATAGTACTCAGATTTAGGGAAATCTCTACAAATAGCCTTCCTCTCAGAGAAACCTACCTATCTGGCAGGTCAACCACCTCTTACAGAGCATCTGGTCCTTTCTGCAGGCCCCTCCCTCTCCTCTTAGCCCAGGATATAAACCCTCCTTTGAACCTTATTTACTCCAGAATTGATATTTCCATAGATTCTCCATGTGTATGCAACTACATTTGTTTTTTATCCTCCTAATTTGTTTGATGTTAATTCGATTGTTTGACTAGCCCCAAAAAACCTCATAGAAATAGGGGAAAACTTCCTCTCTGGCCTACGCATCACCTTGAGAATCTCCCCCTCCCACAGATACTGCAGGTGTGGACAGCCTGAGGGCACAGAGAACAATGACATGTGGTACAAGAATCGGGACTTAGTGCTTTTGGAAGGCTGACTGTAGTCGTCTTATTTTTAATATACAACTGAGTATATTTTGTAAGTATACTATACATTTATACAGCTCCCTTTTCAATAATGGTGTGTCCACATCGGGTGCACAAAATTCCTGAGAATGTCACTGACAGCTGCTCTGAACTGGTATCATTGAGGGCACCTGGCCACGCAGCCTCCCGTAACAGTGTAATCTAAAAACAATGGTTCTAAAATCTAAATCTGAAAGCAGAGGTTCCATGTTCCCTGCCCCACTCAAGGGAAGGAGCTGACGATCAAGAGGAAGCTAAAAAGGACTTGGGAAAGAAGACTTGGAAGAGGAGACCTCGAGGAGGTACATGGGGCGGATAGACGTGTGAAGAAGAAACTGAGCTTGCCTTTTGGCCATGGACTTGTACCAAGAACTTGGGGGGCATGGAAGGAGACACTTGATAGAGATATGGGTGAGAGGGGGACGCTGACAATAGCATCCTCTATCTTGACTTGTGCTTTGATTTGGCTCTTTTCCTTCCAGACTTGCCTGGCCCCTTCTGCCTTTTTCCTATGGGTCTGCACGAGAAGGTGCCTTAGACTTGTGACTAGCTTTTGGGCCTCAATGGCCCTACTTTGGGCCAACCCTATTTGGCTGGGCATTTAGCCAGAGGGCAAGGGCAAGTTTGGATGCTTCATTTGGAAACAATGTTCTCTCTCTTCTCTCTGTTGGACACTAGTTCCATTGACGTTCTATCTAATGGCGGTCTTACACACTAAGAGTATGTCTTTATGCCACTGATGACATAACCTACTTAGAGTGTGCATGTTTGGGGTTCCTGGGGTGCCCCTCGGTCTGCCTGCTAACAACTCCAACTACTTGGGGTGTGCCTATCCACATCTGTCTGTTCCTCCATCCCTGGGACAAAATCATCCTTCTCTGTGTTCTCACATTAGGAACCTCTTCCAATCAAACCTTCCCAATCGTACAGCCTAGTTTCAAACAAAAATTCAAGGTCGATGAATTTGCCTCATGCCATCTCATTTCTAGGTTAGCTGTCCTTTCTTCTTACACCTGCAGGAAACCTTGCTTACTCCTCCAGCCCCACCCCTGCTCCCTCAAGCTAAAAGGGAGCACCTCCCCCACATGACCTTACCTTTGGTATCCAGGATGCCTGCAAGCATGGTGCTTAAGCAGTGAGTGGCCTTTAAGGTGGCCATGCTCACACCCTGACAGAGTGGCGCCTGTCCTCCCTGTCCCCCATCCCTCCATCGGACCCCCAGGCCTCACCATCTCTTCTGACAGGGCCTTCACCATCATCTTGCCCATCTTCCTGTTCATGGTTCGGGAAATTACAGCCCTCCACTTCTTCCCCAGCTTTTTGCCACTTTTCCCAGCATCCTCTGGGGTAGCGACACCTGAGTCATCTTCTGGAATCTGTGGCAACAAAGGAGGAAGTTCAGGTACCCTGGTGACCCTGCCTAGGTCCAGAACGTGGAGGCAGAGGGTGGAGGGGTAGAAATGAGTGGCCCCCAGCCCAGTCCCCCTGAACCCCAGCCCTGTCCTCAGCCCTATTCGCTTGTACATAATTGATTTGATATTTAATCTGTAATGGAAGAGGGATGCTTGTGAATTCTTGGGGCCCAGAATTTTGGTGGGTGGGAGATGTGAGCCTTCTGTATTTAAGACAGGCTTTGTCGAAATCCTCAAATCTCCCCTTTTCCCTTCTTCCCTTCCTCCACCCCACTCTCCCACCCAGAGCCGGCAGCCAGATCCCCCAAGGAGACTCTGAAACTCACATTATCATCCAGATTAAATTCCTTCTCGCTCACCACGGGGGAGCTGGGCTTGGATTTGGCAAAATCCTTGAAGCTGCTGGAGCGCTGAAGGGAGAGCTGGAAGAAGCAATCAGCGACTCGTAAGGAGCTGTTCCTGCTCCCCACGCAGACGCTGAAGACCCCAGGGCTGGGCAGAGCCACATGTGCCCTGAGGGCCCAAGGCTAATGAGATGAAGCCTAGATGTTGTGGGGGAGAGAATTTGTCTCCTAGGCAGCAAAAGGGTTACTTTGGGCTGATCATTTTAAAGAAACAGCAGACTCCACTCAAGAAGTTTTTCTTTCCCTTAACTGCTTATAAGGATTTTGATAGGGGTCCTATTCCAAGATGGGAGCTATCACCAGAGAGAACGACAAAGAATATGAGCTAAATGGGATAGACTGGGGGAAATTAGCAAGTCCAGTTTGCTGAAAATCCTCTGTGTCCCTTTGTCTCTGCCTGGGAGGCAAACATTTGTTTACCAATATTTGCTTTTCCATCTTCCTCTGAATTGTCCTCCTCCCTTTTGAAGGCTCAGTCCCTGACCCCATTGTCCCTAACTCGGGATGGCATATAAGCATCATCTGCCTGTCAAGAACTTCATGTGTTTGGTTCCTATATGTACCTAAGTAATTTGTTTTTCTCCTGTTAATCTGTCTTAAGTCAGTTTGATTATTAGGTCAACCAAATTAACACGGAAGGGTAGAAGCGACATTTTTACTCCCCTACAGTATCCTCTGGGCCACTTGGTTTCATTCTGTTTTTCAGATGAGAATGACCTCTGTCGCTGGCCCCAGAGCAAGCTCACCACCTCCAGAGCCTTGGGTCTGAGTCAGAGCTACCAAGCCCACATTTCCACTAGTACCTGAAGGTTGGTCCCAGACTCCTGGAGTGAAAGGCTAAATGCGGAGAAGCAAGCACATATCTCCTATAAGCATATCTCTGCGCATACACGTTACAGAGCAAGCCCTGGTCCCCCCTGCTGCTCTGCTCCAGCCTCCATGCTCTCGGTCTGCTCCAAGCATGGTCTCCAGTCATGGTGATGGTGGTAAACATTTTTGGGGTCTCCAGGGTAATGAATCTGTGCCCCAAGAAGAGCAAGGTGTTCCCCTGTCCCCAGAAGTCAGTAAGCCCTGGCATTATGCTTTCTGGAAAACCACAGTAGAGACATTCAGTGAGGGTACTGACAGATTTGGAACACACAACAGGGGTTAACTCAGTAAAAAGAAAACTGCAATTTTTTAAATCAGAGTTTGAAACCTCAACCACTAATACTAGGAGCTGGCTGTGGTGGATCAGCACCTGCATTTGACATTTTAGGCCTGACCTATGTATGGTCTGTGTTAGTAAGACTGCATTCAGGAAATGAGCTTTTTTAACTCTATACGGCTGCACAGGCCAAGGGAGTAGCCAGAAACCAGGGCCAAGCAGGTAAGGAGTGCATGCTTTAGGCACCAGAAGCAGTCAAGGCCAGAGAAACACACAGGAACCAGGGTTCACAGATGGCCAGAATGATAGCAGGGGACAGACTGCAGACACTAGAGATAAGGGCTGGAGGAAGCAAAGTCCCAACTGGCACAGAGCTGAAAGTTTCACATCCTCTTTCCTATGAAAAGGGGGGTCCAGCAACAACCCCCACCCCCAGAGCAGGGGCAATATCACCACCTCCCCCAACACACACACAATTGGCTCCAGCTCCTGGGGATAGCAGTGGGACACCTTGGTTCTCTTGGTGGGTCTTGATCAAAGGCAAGTAAGCAATCAGGCCAGGGCTACATTGCCTGGGGTTCTCAGCAAGCTAGCTGACCAGAAACTAGGTCAGCAGACAGGCCAAGCTGACTCTGCCACCAGGAGGGCTTCCTGGGTGGGGCACCGACAGCCTCACAAAGATTCTTCTGTGCTATGTGGAGAGCTGGAAAACGCCTCCTTCACCCCAAAGGGCATAGGGAGGGGAAAGCGTGGCTGCATAGGGTGACCACTCTGGTTCCCATGCATCCCCTTCATCCTCCCTCCTTTGTCTTCCCCGCCCACCATTCTTTTGTCTTTTTCTTCCTTTCCCCATTCTCTCCTCCACCTTCCATTTATTTCCTCCTCTTGTATGGCTAGGATGCAGCTGCCTGGATAACTTCCTCCTCTTATTGCCTGGAAAAGAGGGAACAGAGACAGAGGGTGGGCACCAGGCTGGCCCAGGCCCAGAGAGGGCATGCCGGGCTGCTATTTATAGGCTGATGAGGCCTTTGGTGGCCTTCCCTCCACCAACCCTCAGTCTGGTCTGCAGACGGTGAGGTTGAGAGTTGCCGCTGAAGCTTCAGGGACAGGCCAGCCTGGGAAGTAAGCAGGGGGAGCCCATGTGGGGCTGGAAGTGGACTTTGTTGTGGAAGAGTAAACTCATGGCCAGGCCCTCTTTCCTGGGTCCTTTTCTGGCCACTAAGCTGCTGCCTGGGGGTTGGGGCCTTGACTCTTGGGGGCCTATGTCAGGGACACTGTGTCCCAGCTTCAGCGCAAAGCAGGAGGAAACAATCCAAAAGGGCTCTGGTGGCGGCTCTGCGACTTGGGCCAGGTAGGCTCCTCCTCAGCCCGGGGTCATGAAAAGGATATGGCGGTTCTTTTGCCTGACCTTACCTCCAGCCTCGGGGGCAGCCCCGCATGTCCCGGATGGCTTTCAGCCACTTCCTCTCTGGACTTGAGTTAAAATCCTTTGGATTCTCTGCCTGGCCTTCCTTGGGCATAAGCCTTCCGGGGCCTGCCTCCTAGTAGAAGGGTAGCACCACACGTGCTTGGCCCTTTTACCTGCCTAAGGGGAGCGTGTGTGTCTTTTGCATAGAGCTGCTTTTCTGGCGGGGCAGACATTGCAGACTTCAATTCCAGGATGTGAGTGGCCTTCTGCAAGTTCTTTAACAGGAATCTCAGTCTCGACTTGGTGTCATCTGGCAAGGGCTCACGCCTTTGTTCTGCCACTGGCCAGCTGTGTCAAGCCCAGGAGAGTTCCTCAACCATTCTGGGCATAGTACTTTTTTCCTCTCTTGGGTAAATTGAAGACCAGGGCATCTCCCTCACTAGGTTGTCGTGCGGCTGGAAGGAATGAACGCGCACAGCAGTCCCTCAGGGAGTCCTTGTGGTGCAGCCTCTCTGACGGCCCACCTCCAGACTCTCAGTCAGAGCACTCTCTGCCTGGAATATTCTGTCATTCTGTCAATGATAGTTTCTCCCCTTTTTCGAAATGCAGTTTCACTGGAAACAACCCAAATGCCCGTCAACGGTGGGACGATAGTGCATTGTGGCAGTCACACCAGGGAATATTAATAGCCACGAAGGTAGTACGGTTTCCCCCCAAAATCTGGATGACGTGCACAGACACACTTGAGAAGAGACCAGCCACTGAACCTTGAACAACACTGGTTTGCATTGCGAGCATCCACTTATACATGAATTTTCTCGTAATTGACTTAAACTTATGGTATTGACAAACACAGTATAGTACTATAAAGGCATTATGATTTTCTTTTCTCTGGTTTACTTTATTGTGGGAACACAAAATATAATACCTATAACTTACAAGATATGTATTAATTGATGGTTTATGTTATTTATCATTGAGGTTTCTGGTCAACAGCAGGCTACTTACTAGTAGTTAAATTTGGGGGAGTCAAGTTACTTGTGCATTTTTGACTGTGCAGGGGGTTGGTGCCCCCTAATCCCTGCATTGTTCAAGGGTCAACTGAATATAGTTCCTTGCATAGAAAGTTCAAAGCCCAGCAAACCTAATTTACGTAGTTGGAAGTTGGCATAGCAGGCGCAACTAAGCCGTCCAGGTGGGGCCAGCATGTGACACCTACTATGTATCATAAAGGACTGGGGAGGCCCCTGAGTTGGGGGATATATGCCCGTCAGTCTTGGGGGCTTGTAGTGACTGACACGGCCATGAAGGAAGCTTCTGGATAGTTCAAGTGCCCTGATTCTCGATGTGCGTACTGCCTACACAGGATGTTCACTTTATGGAAATTTGTTAAGTGGTATACTTCTGACGTATGCGCTTACTACAGTTATTATACTTAAAAAAAAGGGTTTTCCAAATCCAGTTTCAGAGGTGTCACCCACTGCAGGAAGCCTCCCCTGATTACTCCGTCAGTCTCATGTCTCTTGGCTTCTTTTACCCTTGCTTCCACGCAAGCTCAGCTTTCCCCAGTGTTTCTGCGGTCGCCCTTTCAGCACCTTCCCTTCCTTCCCAGTCCAGTGCTGAGCAGCCTCTGGGCTCCAGGCACCCGATCACCATGTGTGGGGAACTTAGGAACTAATAACCCCTCCGTGTGTCCAGCTCTCTGCCAATACTCGGTGTGTGCCAGCTCTCTCCAGCCTCATCACAGCCCCATCTTACATATCCCCCTCCCAGTCAAGGAGACCGAGACTTGGGAAATGAAGTGTCTAAGGCAGAACCCCACAGCTGGCCGCGGAAAGAGCCAGGGTCAAAGCCAGGTCTGTGACTGGAAGCCTGTGCACATTGTTAGGTTCAAAGCTCGGGTAGGTGCCCGATCCCGTGGCCCAGTGTAGAAGTGGATCGAGTGTCATGTCTGCTGTGGGCGGTATTTGGAGGGACTCTTGCAAGAGCAAGTGAAATTATGGAGGAAGAAGGGCTGAGGAGGGCTTCATGGAGGAGGAGGCACACATGAGCTTGGGCCATGGAGGGAAGGCAGGATTTGTCCAGGTGCAGCTGAGAAGGGTTTGAACAAGAGCAAGAACTAAGGATGTTCCGAGTGTGGAGATGGAGTGGTGGGGAGGCCAGTGGGACTGGTGGGAAGCAGAGCAGAAGAGGTCATGGAAAGCCCTTGCCAGCCATGCCAAGGCACTCGGGAGCTAGCCTATGAGCAATAAGTCACTGGAGATATACCCCAAAAGTGCATGCTGGTGGGGGTGTCACACAAGAGGTGTGCTGTAGGAAAGGGGAAGGGACAGGGGAACTAGACAGCTGGGGTTGGGGAGAGAGGGGCAGGGAGAGGCTAGAGGAGAAAGTTGAACACTCAACTGGGAATTTAGATTCCTCCCCACTCGCCCAACAGGAGGTATGGGGGCCTGCTGGCGGAGGTAGGAGCTTCCTTAGGGGAGTCAGGTCCAGCACAAACCCCTTTCTACTTCCTATACCCCAAAAGATCAGAGAGAGACCCTGAAAGAGGCAAAGGTCACCCAAGGGCAACCGAGGGGTATGCGCCCCACCCCCAGTCCTTTGTGATACACAGTAGGGCACATTTTGACCCCACTGTCCTCTCACTCGAAGTATTCCACACGGCTATCAGGGTATGCCCTGCAGAGCTCTGCTGCTGATGGATCTAATCCTTTCTGCTCACCAGATCCTTGGAGAGCTTTTGAGATCAATAGGGGGCAAAAGAGTACAGGGAGGGGGTGTTAAGACGCTGGGGGCTGACATCTTAGCTTTGATCCCTGTAAGTCTTGCAGCTTTAAAGCTGTGTCACCTTGGGTGAGTCACTTTGCTTCTCTGAGCCTCAGACATAAAATAGAGAGGAAGACGGTATCTGCCCCTAGTTCCCAGGCTTATCTTGAGGAGTCAGCAGGCTAAGAGAGGGATAAAGTTCACAGCACAGTGCCTGGCACCTGTTGGCTCTGAGAGCATTAAATCTCGTTTCCTTGACTTCAGAACTGGGGTCAAGGCTCGTTCTTCTCTGTAGTGTGCGTGCCACCTCTGCTTACCCCCTTGGGCGCACATGTACACAGGTTACAGAACACTCACATTTATAGTTTCAGGTTATTTGTACAACCTCCTGAGGGGAACGAATGGGGGGGTTGTCTCCCTTTTCTCAGATGGGGAAACTGAGGCCCAAACAAAGTCCATGAATTGTCTGAGGAACTATAGCTAGAAGCTGGTAAGATTCCAACTGTGCTTTCTTGCCCCCTGGCAGGCCTGGGAGGAGGAGCAGAAGATAGAGGTCTCTCTTGCCTTTGTGCTTTCCCCTCTACCACGTGAGCTTGGCATCCTGGATTTGTTCAAGGTCACTGTACAGGTGGTACTGGAGCTGGGCCTGGGGAAGATGCTGGTTCTGGAATCCTGGGTTTTCCAAGACCACTGCCAGGTGATGGGGCTTTGGAGTGTGGCTCTGGAGACTGACCCAGGCTCAGGCAAGAGCCGGGTGACCTTGACCTTGCTGCCTCCTTCTGAGGATGTAGAACTTGGAGTGACACGTGGACTTTTTTCTCCTCCTTGAGGTCCGGGGGAAATCCTAGTAGCTCTGCCACCAGACACAGCATCCAGGTAGTGGATGCTAGGAAAGATGCCCAGACTGGCTTCTGTGAGAGCTGGACACCTCTGCCTGAGTGCTGTAGGGTCTGGTGTCAAAGTGTAAGCTCTCGAGCAGGCTCTTTCCTCTGGCTCAGCTCCCCTGTGGTTTGGGGCCCAGCAGCATCTAGAGCAGTCTCTGCTTCCCACCCCCAGCAGCCAGAGAGCAAGGGGGAAGTAGACATATTCTCAGAGGCCTGGCAACCAATGACAAGTCGAGTGGGCCAGCATGGTGCAGGGTTGGGGTAGGGGTGAGAAGAGGCTGTGTGAACACTCATGAATCTGTCCTCCCACTGGGCCCAGCTCCACTGCAACCTCAGAGAAGCAGCTGGGCTGGGGAGAGTAGAGCTGAAAGTAGCAGCCACCCAGGACCTGAGATGGGGCAGGGCAGGATGCACACCCCAGTGCCCTGAGGCTCAGCATCTCAGCTGGCTCAGCCTCTGCCTGGGAGCTGGAGCTGTTTCTCTGACGATTCCCCCCCTCCCCGCCCCACCATGGGGTACCTGGGCTGAGTTCAAGGGGAAATGGGTAGGACACAGGGAGGGCCTAGAGGGGTTAGGCTTACTTTGGGGAGGTGTTCAGCCCCTGATGGAGGTGTGGTATGTAGTTGCTGAATCCCTGGGGATACCTATTATTGAAGCAAAGACTTAGTCAAGAAATCCTCAAATCCAGCCAAAGAAACCTGGATCTGGCAGAGCCTTCAGAGAGTCTTCTAATTCCACCTCTGCTCCAGAAAGATGAACACTTTGGCTGTCTATGACTGTTGCTTTGCTTCTTGGTCTTGCCAAGAAGCGTTACCCGTACAGACTATTTCCCTCCCCGGCCCTCATTCATCAGCCCTCAGCCCTCACTCCTCAGTCTCAGCCCTCACTCCTCACTCTCAGTCCTCAGTCTCAGTCCTCACTCTTTAGCCCTTACTCTGCTCAGTCCTCACTCCTCCTCAGTCCTCACTCCTCCATCTCACAGCTTCACTTCTCATTCTTCACAAATAGTTTCTCTCTACCTGGGAGGCGCCCAAATGCCCCCTGCATCCCACTGCAGGGTTCCAGGCCCTTCCCTGAGTCTGGAAATCACCTCAGGCCCCATCTTCAGGTCGACCCCAAGTCCCGTGGGCCTGAGGAGCTGCAACAGAGGAACATCAAGCGGGCAGAGCCAAGGCTGTGGCCAGTGGTGGAGACATGGGATCAATGCAGCTCTGAGCTGGGTGGCCTTCAGGAGCCCTTGAGTGTGAGGGCTTCTGAGACACCATACTTGGGCAGAGGGGTGGGAAGACCATGTAAGGAAGAGAAAATGAAGTCCAGCCTTAGGCTGCCACTCCAGATTGTATTTTGTGGTTCTCAAATTCTAATCTAGGATTCCCTTGACTTTAGGTTTTTATCCCTCTGTTGTAGGGTTAAATTCTCTCACACTAGACTTCTGAGAGTCTACTCTCTAAGTTCGTTTCTCTAGAATTGGAACTATCCCTTCTGTATTTTTGTTACTCCCTACCCTTTGGGCCCCCACCTCACCGCCCTTGGGAGTATGGCCCCCACGGCTCTGGCTCAACTCAGACTGGGGACGGGGCCGCTGTCTCCACATCTGGCTCTGGGCTCTTCCCACTCCTCAGAGTCTTGGAGCGGATGAGTGAACGAGCAGAGGAAAGGAAGAAGTGAGTTTTCAGAAATCTCCTCACCTTTTTCTTCTGAGTGGGCTCCTTCTCGCTGGCATTGGAGGGCTTGCGGCGCAACATGGTCTTCGACGCCCGTGACAGTCTGTAACACCCGTAAGGCTGTGACACCCCTGTTCACCTTGGTGTCAAGGTACGGAGACCTCTTGCTCAGCCTCACCAGCACCGTCCCAGGGGCACGGCATGGACCGAGCTTCTGGCTGCCACTCTGACTGCTGTAGTGGCAGCTCTGAAGTGCGGGACATGGACGGCCTGCGGTGGTGGTGGCATACAGGAAG
This sequence comes from Galemys pyrenaicus, assembly GCA_019455555.1. Lineage (NCBI taxonomy): Eukaryota > Metazoa > Chordata > Mammalia > Eulipotyphla > Talpidae > Galemys > Galemys pyrenaicus. Next base: position 317,593 of record JAGFMF010011408.1, on the reverse strand, counting down.
CCCAGCCACGTGACTTGCTCTTACAGCAATCGCAACCCCTAGTGACTAAGGAACTTCCGGCTTCAGTCTCCAGAGAATCTGATGTAGTTGGACAAGCAAAGAAAAGTCCCTAACCTGCCATCTCATGTCAGTCATCTCCCATTCTGTTCTTTTTCTGGGAGGTGGCCAGTCCACCTGACCAATGGGTCTACTCAAGCCCTATATCTCACTGACCACAAGCCAGAAACCAGAAGTTGGGCCATCTCTTTGCCTGTTGGGCCAATGCTCTTGGTCACTTTGCATCACTTGCGTCATCAATGATATCACCCCATGACCATCAATCCCTTCAACAGCCAGCACCCTGCAGCCATGACCCTGCAGTCATCCTTACAGTCATCAGCATGCCAATAGCCACCATTGCTAGAACATCCTCCCTACAGTCCCACCGTCAGCATCACCCAGCCGTCATCATTGCCACTGTTGCCCTGACCCTGTCATCCTCACAGCTGTCACCTTTATGAGTGTTACCGCCAGTCAACCCCAGAACACTCTCACCCCTACAACCATCATCCCTACATTCATCACTCCCACAACTATCACCACAGCCAGGCAGCCAAAGCTCACAGCCTCACAGCCATTGTCCGCACAGCCTTCAGGCAGCCCCACTCCTATCAGCCCCACTACATCATCATTTCTAGAACAACAAAGTGCCTGGACAGCCACCACCCTGAGTCACGTGCATCCATCTGCCTCCCCACTGCCACCACACCTTGCGGGGCCATCATCCTCACAGCACACTCAGCACAGCACACTCAGTCATCTCCACTGGTGCCCTCACACCTCACAGCCGTCACACCTACAGCCACCAGTTCTACAGCCACTGCCCTACGGTTATCAGACCCACTGCTGCCTGCACACCTACAGCCATCCCCACACAGCAGTCGCCGCTAGACTCAACACTCCTTAGCCAGCTCTCATGTATTGGTCACCAGCACAGCTGTCACCACAAGAGCAAAGAAGTTCATGTAAGCAGCTCCCCAGCACCAGCAGCTGTCATCCTCCATAGGCAGTCGCCCAACGTCTGTGCGCTAACTGTAGAACGTGCCCTTTGTGGGTTATCTGTGGCAGATACGTTAATAACTAAGGACTTGTTAGGAAATCAAGGCATAATCATCACACACAATGCAGCAAGGACATAGAAACAAGAAAACAATGCAAACATTCTCTTTAATTGTCTTCCATATGCTTTGCATGAATATCCAGTTCTGTTTTTCTGCATTCCTCTACCTCTGTCAAGATATGTTACAAAAAATCATATGCACAGAAAGCAGAGCAGTGATTTGGGGAAGGAGAGGGTGTGGTACGGAAGGACAGGAACAAGGGAGCTTTGGGGTGTGGTGGCTACGTTCACGTTCTTGATTGTGGTGATGGTTTCGTGGTATGTATATATCAAAACATAAATTGTACACTTTAAATATGTGCACCTTATTGGAGGTCATTTATTCCTAAATAAAGCTGTTTTAAAGCTAAAAATAAACTTAAAGCGGTCACATTTCAACAACTGTTAGTACCTGCTTGTGGCTCTGAACACAAAGTGGTTAGGATGTTCTCAGCTAAGTGCTCGATGGCTGACTGAAGCTGCCATTGCATGCAGTTCCATGAACTCCAGTTGCTTAATTGTTTTACTGGTCACTGAGCGCCCCTAAGGGAAATATTCACATTCTTGAGATTTTTTTTCTTAGAATGGAGGTCCAGAAGGGGTGTCTTATGGGTAAACTGTGTGCATCTTTTTAAGCTTTCCGCTCGGTGGCACTTTTGACACCCTGGGCTGGGCCTCCCCTGTTCCCAAGAAGTTCTGGTGACTTTCTGCATCTCCGACCGTACGTCCTCGGGGCAAGCTCAGGTCCTCCTTCTCCAGGGAACCATGCTGTTTTGACCTAGTCCTACTCAGGCTGCCGGGCAAAATCACCAAAAGCTTCGACACCAGCAGCTCACATTCCAGGTCATGGGGGCGAGGGGAGTGGCAGCACTTCTAGCCTGACACCCCTCCTCGGTCACCCAGGGAGGAGTGTGCTGATTGCATGGGGAAGAGCTTGGCATCCGTGGGGGACCAGTGGGCTTTTGGTGCGCCCACGACCAGGGCCAGGAGGGCAGTGCCGCGGGGTTGCTGGGTTGGGGGGCTGGGGACCTGGGGGCCTCTGGCTGTGTGGGGGTGACCCAGGAGGGAGCCAAAGACGCCTTCCGCCCTAAGCGCGACAGTCCTGCCTGGTCAGGCATGCAGGATGTGCCCGGCTTCCTGTTTGCTCAAGTCCCGGCAGCGAGCTGAACTCATAAGCTAACCGCAGTCTTCAAAGGCAGCAGCTAACTGGGGCGCTGGGTGGCCTCCTAGCCTGGGAGAAGACAACAAGTAGGGCAGGGCGAGGGGACCTCACCGAGAAGTGGATGTGATGGGCCCTCAGGACAGAAGGGGGCAGCGTTTTGAGCCCCACTCTTCTGGCTCCTCTTCAGCTCTGTCTCCTCTGTCAGGCAGTCCCTCTTTCCGCCCAAGGTCCAGGGCTCCCCCATGTGGAGTGGCCATCCCCCAGCTTTTCTCTCCCTGTAGATTACCCTGGCCAGAGTCCCATGACCCGTGGGCCCTAAACATTTTAAAGTAAGTTTCTCTTCCCCTTCTGGGTCACACAGTTCCATTTTAAAGCTTATGTTGCAGGTACACAGAGCCCTCGTTGAAGAAGTGATCCAGGTCAGTGGGTGAGGGAGGCCACCTCAAACTTGATAATGCGCTGGCAGACAGGGCCTAGATGCTACTCTGGACAACGCCTTGCACTCTGCACTTTGAGGAGAAATGAAAAATAACTTCAAGGTCGGCGCACCTGGGGCCTACCTTCTAGCCAGGGTGGCAAGCTTACATTGCCCAGCACTTATTCTTTGCCGAGCGCTACATTAAGCACTTCACTAACGTTATTTAATCCCACCACAAGCCTCCGAGGTAAGTAGTTTAAATTGGAATTAGTATTGCAAGGTTGTGCGCAGTATAAACTTCAAGGCGGGAGAGACTTCTCAGCAGCAACATTTTCTAAGTGTGTGCGTGCGTGCGTGCGTGCATGTGCATGTGCGTGTTGGTGTGGGGTGTTCCACAGAGAGTGAAATCTGAATCCTCAGAGGGCAGACACAGGCTTGCCAAAGACACAAAGGCTGTGGTTGACTGCATTTACAAAGAACAGATTAGTTGTCCTTGAAGAGATTCTAATTTGGGACATGATTGTGAGTGTGATGTTTGGGCAGGTGAGACCCAGACATGTGTGAAAGTGTTCCTTACTCTCTGAATGGGTACAATACTGACTCAAGATGCTAAGACTTTGGACAGCAAGAGATACCTATATTTGGAAAAACTTCCCATATGATTTTTTTTCCCCCACAGAGAGCTAAAAAGGGTTTATTCACATAGGGAGTGAGGAGAGAGAACAAACAATTCTTATTCTCACTTCTCCCTGCCATACTCCGAGTCCAGCTGAAAACAATAGCTCTACATGGGGGCTTTAAGACAGCTCTTACGCAGGCGCCATCATCCTCATTTTCCATGGAGGAAGAGGAGGCTTCAAGGGTTGCCACAGACCGTCCTAGCTGACACCGAGCTGGGAAGCGGCAGGAGAATTTGAAATATAATCTGGTCCCGTTAGTAAACACACAGCTGAAGTCCTGCTGAAGCAGAGACCCTGAAGGAGGAGAGGAGAGGCCTGGTTCCCTGTGCTGGTTTTGGAGGCCAGTGCGGGGTGAGGAGGATGGGGCAGGCCCTGGAAGTCTCCACATACGCACCGAAAACTGGACAGGTAGGTCAGATAAGTGGAGATTTCTAGGGGAGCCCTTGTCGAGCAGGGGGACACTCAACACCCGTAGTTTTTGGCCTCGAGGCTCGGGGTATGGAAGCAAGTTGACTTCAAACTACCCTGAAGAAGCGGGGGGCTGTGTTCTGGGTGACCAGGAAGGATGAGAGGCAGATAGATGGCAGGTTTGCGTTCCTGCCAAGGAAGATATTTTCCATCTTAAGGTGGTACTAGTTCAGTCCTGGTAAGTGGTGAGCTTCCTGTCTCTGGAAATGATCAAGCAGAGACCATACATCCCTTGGAAACACCTGGGCATTTCCAAAGTAAAGTCTACCTCGGCAGCCCGACCTTTTTTGCAGATTTCATGACGGTCACCGCAGGCAGGGCAGGTGAGAAGAGCTGCAGGGAGGGGGAGGAGGAGGACAGCGGAGAGGCCGGTCCCCTAGCAGGGGCTCCCAGCACAGCCAATGCACAAGGACCTGGCAGCTCTGGGAACTGGGGAGGCCTTGGCAACAGGCCGATGGGAGGCAGAGACAGTCATCTCTGAATGTCAGAACTGGTGACTCGTGATAAAGTCTGGGTTTAAAAACAAACACCTGCAGGCAGCTGTGGCAATTACCAGAAGAGGAGGTGGGGCTTCGATATTCCGCCCAAAACACACTCACTGGGGCCTTTCTTATCTCTTTTTAAAAAAATCCTTTCTCTACTTTTATTGCGGTACCATTGCTTTACAATATGTACGCTGTACAGAGTAGAGGTTCACAGCTCTTCGACGTTTGTTATTTGTGGAGACTGGGAGGGACTACTCTGCCCTGCTTAGGGTTCTGTGCCAAGGTTACAAGGACAAAGGTCGCCAGCAGTCTGTTGGAGCAGGAGAACACCTCCCAGAGATGGAGTCAATAGAAGCAATTTCAAATTGTTCCAGGGCAACCCTGATATAAAATGGGTTCGCCTGACTGGGTCCTTGCCAGCGGGCTCGAAAGGCCCTTATAATAAGCCCCAACTGCAGGCACACAGAAACGTTAATAAATAAAGGGCTTTATTTATAAAAGAAGGGGAAATATAGTAACGAATGACACAAGGAGAAGAGAGGGAGACAAATCCGTAAATGTTCTACCACTTTCTCCGAGCTGGAACCCAACAGTACGCTAAAAGCTGGCTCCGAACGATGAGAGCCCCTTAGGCCCACATGCCTGGTTTTATACCAAGTGATCGACTCTTTGATGATGACCTTATAAGGTTTGTAGGTCCTGGATATTGTTAGTTTGGAGTCCATAAACCTATTTGTGTAATTGTGTAATTCGTTTAGGACGACCTTTCCCCCTAACAAAACCACCACGTGTCGCCTACTGGCTGCACGACCCCGACACGTTGTAGACAGTAACACATGATGTGGGGGAGGTGTGTGTGTGTGTGTGTGTGTGTGTGAGTGTGTAAGTAGCCAGAGTTACCAAGGTGACAGACAGGGAGAACCACCCAACCCAGTGCTCTGCGTGGTACCTGCTAGGTGACACGCCATTGATTGACTGTAGCGTCCACCTGCAGTTTCTCCTCTTGCCTTGGCCGTTGCTGCTATGTCCCATCTGGGCCTCAAATGAATCTCTACTATGTGACCCTGTGTGTCTCTACCTTGTCAAGGGCAGCGTCCTTCTGTCCAAGCTATCTAGAACACAGAAGCTGTGACAAGCCAGGGGATCAGTAATTACTAGGGATCTTCTGGGAGGGAAATTCATTTCACGGCCTTGCCATGGACCACTGGGGCTTTCTCAACCACCCATCCTGCCCCACTTGAGCTGCTTGCTCAGTTCCTGTTTCACAAAGAAACAAGGAAGTGGAGGTGGGCCAGGCTGAGGGCAATGCTGGCTGGGCAGGGCTGGGGAGCGCCTCCTACTCCCAGCTGAGACAGCCTAGGAGGGTAGGAATGGACAGGGAGGAAACAGTTGCTAGTGAATCTTTCGTATTTCTATTTTATTTTGACACCAAGTGCCCAGCCACTGATTTGAGGAAGTGCCCAGTGAATTCACAGCTGACATGGTTCAGCCAGCCCAGCCTGTTCTGTGGTTCCAAGCCCCGAAGAACTAGAACCTACTAGCAGGCAAACAAGAGGACTGAGTTATGATTTTTAAAATGAACCATTAGATTGTGTATATGAACCATTCTGTGTATGTGTGTATATATGCACGTGTGTATCTATTATCTTACCCAGGCTCTTTCCTGTTCCATAAAGGATTTAAAGCATCAAGAATTGTGGCTCAAGCTCATCATCACCACTGTTGTCACATCCATGTGACCTGCAAGAGATTTCCTTGGCCCAGTCTGCTCATTTAAGGCAATAAGAGCGGGAGAGAAGGCAAGAGAGGAGCCGTCAAGGTACTAGCCCTGCAATTACTTCCAACACAATTTCATGGGGAGTCCAAAAGTGTGGGTGACTTTTGTCTGGGGCTTTGCCCATGTGACATTTGGGAAAAATCTCAGTTCTCCAGGGAACCTACCTGGAAACACACAATTATATAGGCTCACAAGCCTGTGTAGTTTTCACCATTTATATATGAAAGGTGGGTGCCCAACCTTTTGCCTTACCTCCCTTCAAAGGTGAGACAAGAGTTAACCTCATGATGGGTGAATCATAGGGTTTTCATCTCCTGTCTGCGTGACTTCCTGACTTTCAGAGTACAGTCACATCCGGATCTTATGGGTTCTCACTGTAACCTCAGAAGGAAAGCAGTATAGGTAGTTTATAAACAGGATAACTAAAGACCAGAGATGTGAAGTGACTTGTCCAAGGTCACACAGCTGGCACTGTGGGGACTAGAAACCTAGAAGCCTGACTCCTAGGAAAAGGGGCTCCTCCATATGTCCCACCTCACAGCAGCAATCAGCAGGCAAGGAGGGATTTGATAAGCCCCACCCTTCAGCATAAAAGCACAGGATCAGAGCCCAAGGGGCCCTTGATTTCTCTTAAGTTCCTAATGGTGTCTCAAGTGGCCCTGCCTGTGTTAGCTCTGGTGTGTGTGGATAAGCGCTCCCATGTCTGATACAGAGTGAGGCCCTTAAAAGAGGAGGGTCCATGTGCCCACCATCCCCGGCCAAGGAGGGAGGAGCTGAGGTAGCCACAGCCCCCTTTCAGCCATGCGTCAGGGGCTAGAGCGCGCAATCTCAAAATGGTGGATTGGAGCGGGACAGTTAAGTTATAGGGAGGCAATGAGGTGGAGCCCTGGGTCTTGCCCCAAAGGGAGAAAGGGGAGCATGTGAGCTGCCCTAGACTGAAAGGCATGTGAGTGGGTCATGGTGAGGTGCCCAGGGCCCTCTGCTGCCCTCGGTCTGCAGTCTCAACTCTGCTTCTCACCAACCTTATGATCCTGCCTCCATTTTCTCATGTCAGGGCCGCTGTCCCCTACTGTGAGGGTGGGTTCTGGAGTCATCTGGCTGACTTGAATCTTGTGCTTTTCCTTTCCTCGATGAGGAAGTGGAGCAAGTCGCTTCATCTCTATGAACGTCAGTTGGTTCACTTGTAAAATGGAAACAATAAAAGTACCTTCTCACAGGTTGTGGGGATGCAGTGAGAAAACACAGTAATATGTATTTGGGAACTTATGCAGAGAGTAGAGTTCTTACCACAATAAAATAAAACCCCTTTTTAAAGAATGCACGGAGCACTGCGCCTGGTACATCGAAACAGTAAATGGCAGCGAGGGGATGAGGGTGAATTTTATTAATAGCTGTTTCTGTGGGGCAAGCGGAGAGGGAGCAAATGACTCAGCAGAGGCCCACAGTTGGGTCCTACGGGCTCTCAGGGAGCCTGGGTCTTTCGTTTGTGTGCATCGGTGGTGCTGACTGCCACAGGTCATCCTCTCTGTCAAAGCAGATCTGGTGGAACCCAGCCACCGGAACCCCAGCCACCCATGCCCAGCAGGGATGGTGGGGTGTGGGGTGTAGTGGGGCTCCTCTGCCTGGTGTCTCTGCGCCCCCTGCACTCCGACCCAGAGATTCTGCGCTCTCCTTCCTCTGACTGAACTCCTGTGCAAAGGCGTGGATCACAGGTTTGCCCCACTGGACCCGTCCGGGTGTGGAGCGCTGCAACCCGCGAGGCATGAGGCTACACAGCCGCAGGCGCAGGAGGAGGAATGGGCGGGGCAGGCGTGCGAATCCGAGCGCGCGAACACCTACCGCACGCATGCTCACACGCACCTTCTCAAGCACTTGTGCACCCCAACCGAGCTCCTGGGAGGCTCGCGTCCCCGCCCCCACCTCACCCCTCTTCCTCTCTGGCCTCAAAAGCCACAGGTAGCAGCAGTCTCCACAACCAGCAGACACAATGCACCCCCCACCCTCCCCCCTGCAGGCTCCGTTGCCAGGCAGTGTAAGCACCAAGCAGGATGTGAGCCCCAGGTGCCTAACGGCCTGCCCCTGCCGAGCTGAGCCAGAGACGAGACCATCCTCACCCCACCCCAACAGCGGCATGGTGTAGGGAGGCAGGCGCCTGGCCCGCGGCCTGCCCATTCTGGCCCCACCACCTCCCAACCAAATACTGGGGTCCTAGGCAGGCCCCAGCCCTCTGCTGCTCTGTTTCCTGCTGTAAAAGGGGCAGCCACACTGCCCACACAGGTTTAAGAAAGGCCACCCAAAGATGTGGGGGCCTGACAGCCTTGTCACTATGGTGGCTGTGTATTGGGGGGGCTGTGGGGGGTCTGCGGCAGTGGTGGTGGTGGTTCAAAGAGCTCCCTGAACCAGGAAGTCAGGAATAGTGGTGGACCCCTTTGTGCAGGTGGACCCCAACTGTGTACACAGCCAGAATCCAGAATGGCGCTGGTTCCCTCCTCCCCAAGTCACATTCCTACAGCCTTCCTCCCCAGCACGGTGCCCAAGGTGTTTGGCGTGGAACTCAGCCAGGGAATAAGAGCCCTGGGCACACCTGTGGAGGGGAGAGCTGGTGTGTGGACCTCTCCCTGACCCCAGTGGGGGGCAAGCATACAACCAGAGGACTCAGCCACCACCCCCTTCCTTTCCCCTACAGCAGGGATGGTGGAGTCAGCCCCGAGGGCAACTGGGAGGCCAACATGGGGTCTGGGGGTGTAGGGGTGACAGCGACCGCCTCAAGAGCTGGGGAGACCAAGGAGTCAGGAGCCTGTGGGTGGGAACAGCTCTGGCTGTATTCAGCGGGAGGTTACAGGGCAGGGCTGTCCCAGGTCCGTGGAGCCCCTGGGGGTAGGGGTACACACTACTGGTCTTTTTGAGAAGGGGACAAGTGGCAGCAGATTCTGCTAGGTTCTCGCTTAGGCCTACTGAGCTCATGAGAGGGAAGAGACTAACTAGTATTCCTCTCACAAACTAGGGGTTTGGGAGTGACAGGGCGGTGTACAAGTCGTGATAAGTGGGATGTGACTGTCTAGGCCCAAGAAGCCTGGTGTTCCTAGTGCTTCATTCTGGGGATAGAGGCTGAGGGCCCTGGTTTCCAGGGACTCTTGGACCTGGGTGGTACAGGGAGAGGGGAACAGAGCCAGGATTAGCAGGGACATCCTGAGCCTCTAGACACTCCAACCAAGCACGGCAAGAGAGGAGAAAACCACCAGTGAGGCCAAGGAGGTGGTGCTCCGGGCCCTTCCAAACAGGGGCTCCGTTTGCTTCTGCAGCCACTCGAACTCCTTATGTAGCTGGCGCCGCTGCAGCTCAGGGCCCACCTTCTCCTGGATGGTCTGGTAGTAGTCATTCAGGTACTGGAGCTGCGAAGTGTAGGAGGGGTGAGGGTTTCCCTAGGCCAAGCTGCCAAGAGGTCGTGGTGCCAACTAGTGCCTGCCCCACCCCACCCCCTGCAGTGGCGCTTGGCCCTGCCTCCCAAGGCTGTTAAATGACGTAATGACTTTCATTATGAGTGAGGGATGGGAAAAGATTTCAGGTTCACAAATGAAATGAGAGTAAATAGGGCAGACATAGTCTCCCCATTTCACAGAAGAGGGAACTGAGGCCTAGAAAGAAGAAAGGCTTGCTTAGAGTTTTAGGTCTTGAGGTAACAGAGCCCAGTACTGAATCTTAGACTTCCCAGGTTCACTGTCTGGAGATGGGCAGGCTGATTTGACTGGAGAGTTCTAGAAACACCGGGGTCTCTTAGTGAACTGGGGAAAGAAGCCCCAATGTGTGCCTATGGGTGCCACCAGTGTGGCCCTTCCCGGGGAGGAGAGGAGCAGAGGGCTTGGAGGTCAGGGGAGCAGCGGTGAGAGTGGCCCAAGGGGAAGGAGAAAGCATTCAGTGGCTCACAGGATGAAGGGTGGACAGTGCTGTGGGGTACTTACCTGCTCTGGGGACAGCAGGCTGACCTCGATGAGGTTCCGGTCATAGGGCACCAAAGACACCACTTCAAAGGTCAGGTAGGTGCCTGAGTACTAAGGATACAGGTAACGTGGAAAAGAAGGAAAATAAGTAAGGAGGAAGAAGTAAACTGAAGGGGGTGGGGACACTCCACCCAGAAGCCGTGGGCACAGGGGGCTGACGCTTGTCAAGCCAGAGGTACAGGGTAGGCCTGACCCTCCCAGGGTGCCCTTGGCCAATACCCTACCTGCCACTGAGCACCTCACCTCTGGTGCTGCACCCTGGCTTCCCGCAGTTTAGATCTAGGTCTTTGTTTCTCTAAGTTGTGCATCCACAGCACCTAGGGAGCTTGCTAGATATGCAGTCTGGGATCTATGTCCTAGACCGTCCAAGTGAGAAACTAGGGCAGAGCTGGGAACCTACATTTAAATAATTTAAAGATAGTATTAGGTGTTTATCCATTCTCTGTCTCGCCCCATATGTCTATCTGTGTATCTTTTGCTTGATCTACCTATAGGGAAAAGTATAGAGAAGAAAAACTAGCCCACCATTCTTAGCTCCTGGGCAACCCTGACATGCACTGTAAGTCCTTACTGAATCTTATTGATAGGTTCTCAGAAACTGTGACTTTCAGTGAAACAAGATATAATAAAAGCAGGTCCTCTGATAACATTATTTCAGACAAGGTCTGCAGGGATTTTCTCTTTACTAATGTTATATTGAAACAACATTGAACAAAGGGACATTATTTGTGGACCTTGCTGTATGTGCTTAGAAAATTCAAACCACAAAAGATATAGGATAAAAATGGAAAGTCTCCTTCCTGCCTGGTTTCCTTCCTAAAAATGTTTCAGGGGTTATAGCATGTATCTGTTTATATTTTCAAAATCCATGCAAGACAGATCCTACTATACACATTTTTCTGCATTTCCCCCCGAGTCACCCTTAAATATTGAGAGTAAGTCAAGGTGAGCTCTCCATATTTAAATAGGGAAACTGACGTCACTTAAGGGCTGCGTAAGGGCTGATTATTTTGGCTGCTGATTATTTTGGCTGCTTCCACTTATTTTTTTACTCTACCCATCAAGGCTGCAATGCACATTATGGTATTAACATCTTGGTGACCTTTGGGGACTATATGCAGAAGGTATATGCCTGGCAGAAGGATTGCCAAGACAAAAGGAACAGACAATTTTACTAGGAAATTTGATATTGTCAAACTGCCCTCCTGATAGATAGTGCTAATTTGTACTTTCCCTAACAGTGTACGCGAGTGCCCATTTCTCCACATACTCACCAGTACCAGTATTATCAGTCTCTAATTTTCCCCAAATCAAATAGGTAAAGCATAGTATATTGCTGTTTTGATTTATATTTTTTAAGGAATAGATTACAGCATCTTTTCAAGCTTAGGGAGCATTTATATGGATCTTAGTGAATTCTTCTTTATGACCTTTGCCCTTTTTTCCCTGTTTTTCTTATGGATTTGTAGAAGTTCAGTATAAAACAAGGAAACTCTTCCTTTTTCTGTCATATGTGCTATATTTATCATACATCTTTCTTTATGGTGTTGTTTCCAGAGAGACCTTTTTTATTTAGTCACTCATCAATTTTGTTCCCTCTTGGCTCTTGCATAGAAAGGTCCTTCTCTACTGTGGTGCTGTATGTGAATTTATGTAGGTTTTCTTCCAGATCTTTTGTTTTCAAACCTCGGTTTATGCTGGTGTAGCAGTGAGTTTCTTTGGTTAACCCCCACCTCCAAAATGATTAGTCATTTGTACCCCTTGTCCTCTGAAGAAGCAGTCTCTCTCTTCTTTACTGTTTTGAATCACGAGCTTTATTGTTACCTAAATTTTCACTTTATTTATGGCAATTTGAAGGTCTATTCTGGACTGACTATTCTGTCCCATTGTTACATGTGTCTCACCCATCCCTGGTGTCTAAAGTGTCACATTATGTGCTAATATCTAAAAAGGATAGGTTCCCTTATTGCTCTTCCTTTTCACAATTTTCCTAGCTACCTATTTTTACAAATAAATTTTATTACCATTTTGTGAAGTGACAACAGTTTCCAGTTAGCACTGAAATTGAGGTTGTCTTGAATTTACAGATCAATTTAGGGAGAAATGACATCTTCAAAATATTGAGGCTTTTTTCCAGAAAGCATCGATTACTTAAATCTTTTTTACATCCCTCAGTAGAGATTTTTTTCCATGAAAGTCTTTTTAAGTTTATATGTAGGTATTTCATCTTGTTGGCTGCTATTATATGGAAATCTTTCTAAGAAGCTCCCCTAAGCGTATTCAGAACCAATGATTTAGGACAGGCAGGGATACTGATTCACTTGGTCTGGATGAGACCCGGGTATGGGCATTAAAGGAAAAATAAAAAGGGTCTCCCTGGTGGTGCAAGGGGTTAAGTCTCAGCACAGTGAAGCTATCTGCAGCCATTATAGCATGAGTTCGATCCCCGGCCAGGGAGGGGACCCACATGGTGCAGCAGACCTCTCCTGTCTTACCTGCTGCTCCCCTCAGCAGTGTGTTTTAGTAGATCTGCCTGTTCTGTTCCCTACTCTGTCTCTGGTGAATCCTCTTAGCCCCCACACCTCTGGCCTGTACCCCAGTTCTTATATGTATATATAAACAAGTCTTTTTTAAAAAGAAAAGAAAAATAAAAAGCTCTTCAGGTGATTCTAATACTCTAATGTACAAACAAGTTTGAGAAACTCTTATGTATGGAATTTTGTCAAGCCAAGGAAGATGCCAACTTCACTCACGCCCACACATCACACGTCCTCTCTTTGACACTCCTCACGTGCCATGCAGCCCAAAGTTATCTCTAGCCCACGTTGACAGCACTTTACCTTGGTCTTTGCTTCTACTACAAGTGCCACATCTTCAAGACGGATCCCAAATTCTCCATCCTGATAGTAACCAGGTTCTGGGAGGCACAGAGATGGTGGTGGTATCCACCAGGGGGAAGACCCAAGCCCAGGTTTCTTGTATCCGTGGAGGGGTGCCCAGAGGACTGGCTGCCCCTGGCTGTTGGCTTGGGCAGACTCATCATGGTTAGAAGTTCATTGGCCACGAAGGGGCAACCTGTCAGAACTCAGATCCCCCATCCTCCCTTCTAGCCCACTGAGGAAGATTTAGAAGCCTACTCACGTCCTGAAGGTCCTCCCTTCTGCCTGTGTGCACTGTCCTGTTACCCCAGTGTTTGATGGGAGACCCTAGAGCTTTGATGTTCAGCTGGGAATCAATTCCCAAGGGCAAAGTGAGGGTATGGGCTGAAGAAGCTGGGTGTGAGGGAGGCGCAGTCTGTTTGGTGCTGCGAGTGGGGAGGGGAGGGAATATCGTGGGGGCACCTAGGCTTGCAGAGGCCTGCTGTGCTTTCTGAAGGCTGGTGCTCCCTCAACAGCGTTCCTGAGCTAGTCTTAGAGTGGGGAGGGGGTGGGGGCGCCGAGAGCCATACCGATAGACGTGAACATGCCCTTGGCCATAGCAATGTTGTCAGACTGGAATCCCACTGGCCCTGGAAAGATAGAAACCCAGCGTCAGCGCTCCTGTGCCCACCAGCCTAGAAACGAGTAGGGATGGGGAAAAGCAGGGAACTAGAGCTCCCGGGCGTCTCTAGCAGCGCTGGTCCACTTTGTTATTGTGCACTTGGGACTGGAACAGACCAGAGAAGCTCTGGCTCTTATTTCTCTGGGGTCTATGCTGGTTGGCGGCTGGGGTCCTCCCTGATGCCAAGTGGGCAACAGGAGTGGTCAGCTGCCAGCATTTCTCACTTACCCTGTGGAGCATCACCTCCCCCCCACCACCACAGCTGGGTGTCCTCGAGTTGGCGACTCCGTGGGGCTTGGTCAATGTCAGACGTACCTCCTTCATAAGGGGGGGAGGCCCTGGGGATTGTTGAGGAGACACCTACACTCATGCACACACAGGAAGTTGCCAATGCCATGGCCTGTCCCGTGACCATAATTGAGCCCAATGTCCCACAAGGCTCTGCGGGCAAAGGCCTCCACCACTCGCCCTGAAAGAGAGATGGCCCCCAGTCAGTCAGTTGGCTGAACCCCAGACTGTCTTGCTCCCTCCAGCTCTCTTGTTCCAGAGTCAACTACCAAGATGGTGCCTGAGGAGAGGGGCAGGTAGCTCTACATTGTCTCTAGCATATCTCACATTGTACACGTGACCTGGACTGATGATTTTATATAATAACTCTCCATCTGTCAAAACACCTACTTGGAATCCTCCCATGACTGCCGCAGCCCACTCTGATGCCCCCCACCCAGTGTTAGATTAGGAAGCTGGAGGCCTGGGCTTGAGGTCTGGTTCTCTCACCAACACTGTGTGACCTTGGGCCAGCTGCGTTCTCTCCAGGCTGCATTTTCTCATCTACACCATGGCCAGGATGAGGATATAATCCCTGCCCTGCTAGCCTCCCAGAGTGGTGGTCTGAGTCCAAAAGATCAGCTCCTGAGGCTGTGGGTCCAGCCTGGTCTCGGAAACCCACCTGATGTACCAGCAGGGAAGATGAGTCTGGACAGATCGATATTTCCCATCAACACGCGGGTATACGCCTCCTGACGGGGAGAGGGAGAGGAAACGTCACCACAAGAAGAGGAGCCCTAGAGCTTCCAGCTGCTTGGCCTGTGTGCACACATGTGGTGTGTGGGCCCAGGCCTGTGGGGGCAGGTGCATGCGCCTCCTATTTGGTTACCCAGGTTTTGGAAGATGGCCAGAGGAGACTGAGAGGAACCTTCCTAAAGCTGGTGCTTGTTCCAGGTGGTTCTGTTTGGCTGGTCCTCAGGGATGTTTGCAGCTAGGGAGCTGGGAGCCAAACTCCCTGGGCTGGACCCCAGACTTAGTCACTCACACTCTGATCTCAGGCAAGAGACTTTAGTTGCTCTGTGCCTCAGTTTCCTCCTCCGCGATGGGCCATCACAGTACCAGCTCATCAGTTGTTGGGAGGAGGAGGTAGGCTTATGCACAAAAGGTGCGTCAAAGGGAAAATGCTGAACGGAGGTCAGGGCCCTTATTGCTATTGGCACCATTGTCCTTGAGTTTTCTTAAGGCCTCCAGTTTGGGTTGGGACTTAGAGTTGGGCAGGACAGCCTTGCTTTGTCAGAACTGTTACCCTGCAGAAAGGAGGGAGGTGCATTGACAGCAGCCTCTCCTGTGGCAACGGTATGATTCCCCTTACACACATAACACATAACACACACACACCCTATCTTGTCATCTCTCAGTGACAGCCTGGGGCAGTGGATTCAACCCACTTGACTGACCACCATTTGCTTTCCCTGTTTCCAGGACAATGTCCAAGCCACAGAAAGCTCACTGCATGCATACAGCAGCCTCCTGCACACAGCTATGCCCCAGCCTCTGTCTCTGGTGCACCAGCTCCTTCTCACTCTGTAGACATTCACCTCTGAGACTGTATGCCATTTCTCTCCATCGGGAACACCTTTCCCCCTCCTTTCTGATGAGAATAGGGCTAGGCACACAGACAGCTAAATCACATTTGTTCATTGATAGTGACATTTGTTCCTGTGCGAATGACAGGTCACACACTTGGAAAGAATGATACTTGCCTATTATGTCATGCCCAAGTATTCACGTTGTGCACTATACAAAGGCAACACATTTGAATCAATATTTGTTCATTCATTTACTGAAATTGGACTGATGCCCTGTGAGTGACCTGAAATATCTCTGGGGAAATAATAGCTAGAGGCATTGGGTTTTCTGGTACTAACTTGCTGGGTGATCTTAGGCAAACTACTTAACCTCTCAGTCTTAGTTATAGTCTTTGTAAAATGGAAGGGTGGGGTGATTATTCGGGTGTCCTGTGAGGTGAGGTTGAGTGGAGGGACTCTGGGTGTAAAACTTACCTTTTGGAAAGCAGAGGGGGTACCCCAGTGGACTGTTCTGGTGATGTCTGTGGTTCCATCCCTGTGGAGAAGGAACATTGACATGTCCAGCTCTGCTGAACATGGTGGGGCAGGGTTGCGGCCATGTGCTTCCGTGAGTGCTCGCCACTGGGAACAGAGCAGCAGGGCTGGGGTGTGGATGGGGTGGGAAATGAAAGGAAGGAGACCGTTGCCCACACCGAATTTCCACATTCAGTAACTATGTGTGGAGGGGCTCTGCACAGCTATGGAGTTCAAGTCACAATGCAGCAGATGCTCCCCATCCCCTACATTCATATCCCACCCATACCACCCATTTGGGCTCTTTTGTAAATCTGGAATCCTTAGGTCAGGCTGGCTCTAAAACCCAGGCTTCCCAGGAGATGGGAGGGGACTGTCTCATGTTTAGAGGTAGAAACTGAGGTCCAGAAAGCGCATCTCACTCTCACAGTCGCAGAGCCGTTCCCTACTGCTAGAACACATCGTCGCTCCCTGGGACAGGTGGCAGAGCAGGCGTCAAGATGCCCATTTCACAGATGAGGCCACTGAGGCCTTGAAGCTGTCTCCCTTTCAGTGAAGCCGGCCCTGAGCAAGCACAGTTCTCTTTGAGTGGACTCTGCTTAGTGGCTCAGGAAACAGAAGCCAGAAGCCATACAGTCTGCCTCCGACAGCCAACTACAGGTGGCAAGAGCGGGCAGGGGCCTGGGGCCTCCTCCTTGGGAGCGGGTCGAAAGCGATGCTTTTGATTTCATGGTTACGTGCCCACATCACTGAGCTGCTGGGGCCCTAGGGCAGGCGGGAACACCCTCCCACTCAGCCCTGCGCTCGGCTGTGCACGCACTCAGAAGAACACACACGGCTACTCACAGACCCGCACCCATGCTGAAGGGTGTGGCTGACTTCTTCAGAAGCTGAAGAGGAAGTGAGGTGACCCTCTCCCTGGTCTCACTCAGTTCTGAATATATCCCAATCCAGCAACGCCCCACAAATTCACTTCCCCTTCGCAACTGGCCATCACAACTACACACGGCGCTGCGCTGGTGACAAAGGCTGCTGGGCCTGCCCGCTGGCGCCGAGGGCCGCTTGAGGAACAAATGAAGGGCCTTGGCATGAGCACGTTGAGAGCGTGGAGAATGCAAAAGTGTTAGAAAGTTCTTGCTTCTCCACCAGCCGGGCGCACCCTTCCTTTCCCCGCCCTGAGCTTCCCACCATCCATGCGCTTCTTAGATGTGAAAGGAAAACCTTCAGCTTGTGTCATCCCAGCTCCGTGCACATTTGGAAGGAATGCGGTTAGCTTTTCCTGCGTGGCCGTCACGTCTGAGTATTCAGGCCGTGCGTTGTATGTGGGGAGTGCCTCTAAGGGGTGCTGGTCACCTCAAGGTCATATATTGATTTCCAAGAAAGTCCTCAGGTGGGCACACAGATGGAGGAGTCCTGGGCCAGGGGCAAGCACCCTCCCACACGGCCCGACACATGGTCGTGCGCACACTCAGAAGAGCACACACACGCAGCTACTCAGACGCGCCCCCTTGCCGATGGGTGCGCCCTTTCCCCACTGTGTTCCGGGCAACTCCTGAAGTTGCTCCTCTCACCTGCCAGCTGATCTTGGAGGCCGGATCCTGCCACTCCCAGACTGACATGGCAACCTCGCCCATGCCGAGAGGGGAGGGGTGGGGAAGGCTGAAGCGCATGCTCAGTGCTGGTGGAGGACAGGCCATGTCGAGGGTGTGCACAAGTGAGAAAACGGGTGAAGGATTTGTGCAACCAGGCATGGCTGCTGAGCATGGCTGTTCAAACTGCGTAATTCTAGGTGGGCTAAAAATGCATTTTATTTGAGCAATGGAAGCCTTTTCCTAATTCTCAAGGAGGTGCCACAGTTTTTGGCTGGTTTCCCTTTGTGGTGTCCCCCGAGTCTAAAAACAAGTAAGATGCCCAGGGCCCATTCGATCCAGGCCTCTCCTTTCATATATGAAGAATCTGCTGTCCAGAAAGGGAAGTTGAGGCAGCCAGACCAGGCCAGGGTGGGGAGTACATACCAGTATTGTCCCCCAGAATCCAGCAGGTACATTTCATCTGTGGACAGCTTGCGGTTCTGCTCCTTGGTTGGGCTGGGAAGGGAGGCGCATTGAGAAAGGAGCAACCTGACCCTTTCTCAATGGGTGGGGC
>JAGFMF010011408.1:232121-291317 GCA_019455555.1 Galemys pyrenaicus | reverse complement strand
CTCTGGCCTGTACCCCAGTGCTTGTATGCATAAATAAATATTTTTAAAAAACTTAAAAAAAAAAGAATTTTGGCGGTTGGGTCCATTAACTTCCCTTTGTGACCTGGCCAAAACCTGAATCCTAGCCTGTGTCAACGTAGCCCTGAGCTGAGTTATTTACTTCCTTTGTCCACCCTGGCCCACCCGAGCTGAGTTTTCTCAAACTGAAGTCCCTCATCACAGGGAGACCAGAAGTCAAGGTTTGAATGATTCACTAGAAACTGAGCTGCATTACCAGACAAGTGACTCATAGCGCTCACGCTCTCTCTTCAAAGAGGTGGCTTTTTTCATCTTTCTCTGGCTCCAGGTTTTCTCCTTTCCTGCTCCTGCCCGTTTCCAGTCCTAATGTTCCTTATTCCAGCATTTTCTAAATTTGGTCTAAGGACCTTTTGATGCCAACTCTCTGAAGCAACAGGACAGACAAATCTACATTTTAAACAAGCATCCCAGGTGACTGGATTTGACTCGGTGCACATGAAGTTTCGAGAGCAACGGCTTTGGTTACTCTTGGGACACATTTCTCAAAGGAGCAGCAGCAGGGACAGGTAACACGCTGGGAAGCAGAACTGGCTTCAGAAATTACCTGTGAACTCCTCCTGTAGAGCATAAATAGACTCGCTGGGAACCGGAGGTTTCTCTGCCCCCCACACCTGGTCCACAAGGTTGGTGGTGATGGACACGAGTTGTCTGTCGGAGCCTTGGAGGGCCACGTTGTAACTCTCCCAGGAGCCTGCAGAGACGGAGGGAGTCACTTGCCCCCTGCCCATTTACACCTCAGGAGAAATTCGGACTCCGGCTAGTGAGTTCTTGTCTGCTCTGCCTCCTGCCCCACTCTTCCCCTGCCCAGAGCTGTCCCAGCTGCCTGGCCCTCCCGGGGTGTGTCATCTCAGCCTCCTCTTTCTGCTTTCAAAGCCTAATTGCCCTGAGCCCACCCCAATGCTGTCCGTTGCCAACTGGCTAGGCTGGTTTTCTAAAGTGCCAGCGGCTCTGTGGGGCCCTCTTTTCAGTGCTGTCCGTTTGAACTGGGCTTCAGTGGCGCAGCTGGAGGAAAGACACTATTGAGGCCACTGCACAGACTGGCGAAGAAGCCAGGGGGCCTTTTGGTGCATGTGCCTGCAGGCGCCACACTTGGCCAGCTGGCTGGGGCTCCAGAGCTCAGGGAGCTACATTCCCAGGGGGCGAGGGGCTGCTTTGCCCAGCTCTCTCCTCTCCTCTGACCCTAAGTGGCTGCCTTCCAGCAGAGGGCTGCCGTGTGATTGTAGTGCCCTGACTGGTACAGCTCCAAGGCACACAGGATAGTTCTGGGTTCAATAATCCTGGATTATTCCGATTCTCAATGATTCTCTGAGACTTCCAAGTCTGCATTCGTGGCTTTAAAATAACCGGTACTCATTCTTGGAAGGACATTTTATTACACAACCCATGAATACATCTTTGTTGCAAAATACTCTGCAACCACAAGTTCAAACACTCCATCTTTTGGGTCACCCTGCCCTCCTTCTACCAAGGTACGCTTCCTTGCAGCCCAGGGGTCAGCTCATCCTCAGTGGCGTGCACAGATGCAGGCATCGAGGGAAGAACTTACCGATGGAGAAGAGGAAAGGGTCAAAGCCCACGCGCGCTCCCGCGGGGATCGTGTCAAGGAGCCAGGTGACAATGGGAGAGGTGCCAACTGAGAAGACAGCAAGGAACAGATGCCACCTCAGCCACAGGCCCTCCATCTGGCTTCTGTCCTTGATGGCCCTGCCACATGCGTCCTCCCTCCGGTCAGCTCCACAGCTTAGGGAGGGCCTCATTTCCTGCGCTTCCCATAGGCCCCACACGGCCTTGCTGTATCCCCCCCCCACCCAGCCCGGGCTCTAGGGCTTGGAGGCAAACCCATGTGGCTTTTGACCTTGCTTATGGAGCTCCCAGTTGCAGTCCATCTGCCGCTCAGCCTGTGTCCAGTAGCGACTGTCGGTCCAGAGAGCTGCTTTCCCCATGGTCACCACCGCGGTTCCTGGACCAGAACACAGAAGCCTGGAGAGGAGGGTGCAGGCGAGGAACTGGGCTCCGTCAGTGCCAGTGCTGGCTCTGGGCATGATACAGGGACTTCTGTCTCTCCTCCACCCCAAGGAAGTGAAGCAGGGACGTCAAGAAAGACTTGGGGGAAGCCAGCCGGAAGGGTGGCTTGGTCAGGCCTCTCTGCTATAGGCTGCAGGCCTCTGCAAGGGGGCTTTGACAGGAGGAGGAGTAGGGTCTGCGTTGGGCAGTCCCAGACAGGCCATGCTGCGCGCAGACAAGGTAGTTAGTGTCCAGACTCCGACACTGGTGGTGACGCCGGGCAGGGACTCAGCTGAGGACACTCGTGCACACCAAAGCCAACGGCTCCGGCAAAAGGAAGGGTCCTTGGTGGGCAAGGCTAGGCAACTCGCTGCCCAGGGGAGGAATTGTCTTTCATTCAAGGGGCCAGGATTGGGATGAGAGTTCCTTTTAGAAACTGGGCTCCCATGTTGGTGCCTCACTTGGCCTTGGGAGGGGATCGTGTCTATAAAAGGACAAAGTCCAACTTGACTTCCAAGCGAGCCATTGTGTGAAGGGAATGACTGGGCCCTGGGTGGCCTGATGTGGAAGCAGCAACCGTCCCAGGAGCCGGGCCCGGGGGGCACTAAGCTGGGGCCTGGCTGTGGCAAAGCACCATGGGAAACCAGGAGGGCATCTGCCTCAAGTAGAAATGTAGCTGGTGGCCGAGGAGATGTGCGCCTTGAGAAACCTGATGGGGCACAGCTGCCCTGGAGACACCTTTTGGAGTGGTGAAAGGGTGGCGGAGAGAGAGCAGCAGGAGCCTCTGAACACTAAGTCCTTGGGTCTTGGCTTGTTGAGAAGCAGCCACGCCAGGACCTCTGTGACCGCCTCTGTTGCTGCCCACAGAAGCACTGAAGGCTGGGTATTGGATGTTACCTGCAGATCCTGTGAATCCTGTCATCCACGCACGCCTCTTGTCACAGTTGCCGATGTACTCACTCTAGGAAATCAACAACACCATCCTTAGTCTTCCTCGCTGAGTCAGCCCCCACACACAGAAGGCCTCCTGCTACATCCCAGTTCTTTCTGTCTGGTCAGATTCAACCAGTCCTACTAGCCCATCTATGCTGGTTAACTCTTCCAAGAAGCCCTCAGGAATTTCCCCAGCTCAAGATCTTTCTTTCCTTTGAACAGTTGTATCTCTTGGAGTCTAAGCCCCACAGTCTAGCACTGGACTGTTCTGCGAAGAAGTCTTGTCTCTTCAGACAAAATACAAATTCAGTGGAGCTGCAAGCAGATCCTTTGGTTCTTCTGGCTTCTCCCCTGCAGGTTCCCCCTGCCTCCCCAGTCTAGTACAGGGGGGACATCATAAATAACTTCTGCAGTGGGTTTTACACATCATTGTATTTTGATCCTCATAATCTTTGGAGACAGACTTCATCTTCCCATCTTGCAGAAGAAGAAACTGAATCTTAGAGAAGTTCAGACATTTACCCAAGGTTCTTGGCCTTTTCCACCAGGTGGCAAAACTAATTCAAGCCACCTTTTTGACATCAAAAATGCCTTTTCTTCTAACCAGGCTGGTACTGGGAAGGCAGATGAGGTAGAGGCGGAGTGAGGGGTGGGAGAGGGTAGGAGGAAGGCAGGGGAGCTGCTTTGGGGAGTGCAGGTCTTGTTCAGACCGTCTTGTTTCCTCTTTGGTCCCCCTCACCCACCTATATTCCAGAATTTCAGATTCCAGGACTCTGGATCATCTTATTGCTCCATCCTTCAGCATTTATGGGAAGGCCTGGACTAGAAGGGCACTTTGAATTCTTCCTGTCCAATTCCCAATCCACTTTCTAGCCTCTGAGGGTAGGGTGCCCCAACTATTCATTCTGGCTCTGCCATTTAGAAATTGATCAAAATCGATCCTGAAGTTGTTTGTGGTCTCACTGCTTGAGCTCAAGGAGATTTGGCAATATCTTCTCTTCTATGTAAAAGAACAGGTTCTTTCTATTGCCTTCCAACTCCCTCCTCCAAGCTCCCCCACGTCCTGTTAAATCTTTTCTCCGCCTCATTTTCTGACTCTTAAGAGCCTCCTGTTTGCCGCCTGCTCTCAAGAGACCAACACTGTGGCTGAGAGGGTAAGAGGGAGTGGTCCTCACCATGTGAGCGTCCGTTTCGGGGATGAGGTAGGCAGAGAGGTTATGAGTCTGCATCTGCTGGCGCAGGGCTATGAGCCGAACCGTGGTATTGACCGCCGTAACTGGAAGGTACTGACAGGACACAGGAAGACGCCAAGACACACACACACACACACACACACATGCTGCTTAGACAAAAGGATGCCTGGGCCCTCAGCCTCCAGAGGAGCCACTAGCCTGTCCTCTGAGGCAGGGGTTGAGGGTGGGGAGGCTAGGGGGCGGGGAGCACAAGGAGGAGAAGGCAGTGCTGAAGTTGTGGGTGCGTCTAGACTATTGGTGTCTGGCCTGAGGGGGGTGTTGAAGAACTTGGAGAGGGACTCTGTGACAGCAACGGGACCTGAGTCTGTGACAGGGGTGGCTGAGAACCGCAAGGGCTCTGAGCTTAGGCGCAAGGAGAGACCGGGGGTGCTACCTTGGGGCAGAGTTGCCAGATTTAGCAAATTAAAATACAGGATGCCCAGCCAGTCACATTTGCATTTCAGCTAAACAATGACTAATGTCTTAGTAATAAGTGTATCCACGCACTACCTGGGCACACGCATATCGCAGCTTTATCCATTAACTGAAATAACGCCTCCTGTATGTCATCTGGCAGCCCCACCTTGGGGACACTTTCAAGTTCCCACTCACGGACCCCACATGGCAGGTGAGGGAGAGTGAGTGGCCCGGCATTTCAGGCCATTGTCCACAAAGATTCTCTCCAAGCCAGCCATTTCTTTGAAGGCTGTTTTGTCTTTAAAATAAAAAGTGTGTGTTTTTTGTTTTGTCTTGTCTTTTAGTCAATCAGAGAGCCACGTCTTTTTTTAATATGAAAGCAACCGGGTTTGCCCGCCCACCTGCATGCCCAGCAGAGGTACCCCATTTATCCTGGGCTTTCGTGAGCTGCCCGTAGGCCCACCCACTGTCGCCTTCTGACAGTTTGTCTTGTTCTGCTTGTGGGAGGATCACCCTGGTCTCCAGCCAGGAAACTGACTATCTAGCAGCTCCAGCGAGCTGGGCCTGCTCCTCTCCTCACACCGCAGGCCTCCTGCCCTGTCCTGGCGCTTCTAGCCTGTCTCCTGCTTTCCTCTTTCTGTGTCTCTTCTCTGTTTGTCTCGAATGTTTGGTTTCTTTTCTCCCACCCTCTCCTCACCTCTACTTCAGACGCAGCCAGGGGCTAGCTGGGGGGCTCAGCCCTTCTGCCCACCCCTCCTCCCGGGAACATACAGTGGGAAAGGGGGTGGGGTTGGGGCAGATGTCAGACACCTGAGAATGTGCTACCTCACCTTGAAAGATGTTAATCAGAAACAGGGGCCCCAGAGGCCGGAAATGGAGAGAAAAGCTGGTAGAGGGAGAGGCTATCCACTGAGCCCTGGGGGACGGGGAGGATGGTGGGCACTGTGGGCTGGGCAGAGCCAGGGCTCACCGGGGGGCTGGTGGAACAGTTTCTCACATCCTCTCCTCCAGGTTCTTCTGCCTTTAGTTGGCCCCAGGCACAAGCTAGAAGTTGGGAGAAAAGTTGAGGGTCACTCAGAGACCAGATATTGCCTAGAAAGTGCAGGGCCAGGCTCCCCCAAACACCCCCCCACACACACACTGCCCCCATCCCCACAGGGCCTCCATCTTTTAAGCACGCAATACTGTCCAACTGTACTTGAGGGTAAAAATAATCACATTTCACAGGAAATCAGACTGAATTGGATGGCACCCTGTGTCACAATCAAAGAAACCTGTTCCATCGACAAGTGATTGCCACTTTGGGATGGGTTTTAGTGCTCATTAAATCAATTTTTTTCTTCTAATCTAATTGGGTCTTTTCAGGGTCTACCGAACTGGAAAAGTTGTGTGTAAATTAAATTTTTGTAATCAAATTTTCTTTGAAATGCTCTAGAGGATCTCGCTAAATAATCACCCCCACCTTCGTTTCACCCTTCTATAAATCTAATTTTATATATATCAGCTTTACTTAAATTCAAGACCCACTTGTGCCATTTCTTACAACCAAAGGCTATTATTATTTCAGGAAACCCCGGCCCAACAACGTCGCCTGCTGGGGAAAGGTGGATTAGCAGCTAAAGAGCTCCTACTGTGTGCCAGACATTGAGCTCAGCCATTTCTCTGTAGTATCTGCGTGGATACTTGCCTCCACCCTGTGAGGTGGGTACTGCTGTCTACTTTCTGCAGCAGAGGCTTGACAGCGGAACTGAACACAGCCATCTTAATGCCAGCTGCACAAGAGCGGTGACTTGGCGGGATGGACAGTGTAAAGACGTGGCTTCCAATTTGAGCTCTGCCCAGTTGGGTGTGACCCAGGGAAAGTCACCCCAGATTCACTGAACAGAAATTTCCTAAGTGTTACTGTATGTCAGGCACTGGACAAGGTCTTCAAGGCTCCAGGCCATCCTGCCCTGAAAGTCCAGTGGTCTGTGATAGTCTTCCCTCTGACGCTCGGACTCTAGGACCAATCTCCCCATAGGTTCATGGGGGCCTTCTGAACAGGTTGAACTACTGATAGAAGAAGGGCAGGTGGGGTCCCACACCATGAAGGCCCTGTCTGACCATCTTGGGCTCAGAAACTGAGCCCCATAGCGTTGAGTAAGAAACGGAACCTGCACTTCTACAGGAGCAGGGCTGTAACAGAGCGGTGATGCTCTGAAGCAAGACAAGCTAAGCTATGTCTCTCTGGATACCTCAGTCTGTTTTTGTCGGAGACCAAGACTCTGGCTCCCCTGGGTGGGCTCTGAAGCTGGGTCACTCTGTGGTCCCTGGCACCAGACCTGGAGGTGGGGAAGTGCTCAGGAAATGGGTACTAAACGCATGAACAAGGTGCTGCTGGAGGAGAGCAAAGGGAAGGGAGGCCTCCCTAAGGGCCACCGTGGGGTGGGTGGAAAGGACGCTGAGCTGGGCACCTAGCTGTGACCAAAGGGGACAGGGCACTGGAGGGGTGACAAAGACCAAACTTTAGTTAGGCTCCTCTGAGTCTTCTTCTCAACTAAGCCTTGACTTTGACTTTCCAGTTCTATTCTATCCTTGCCAGACCTGTATCACCCAGTCTTAGCAAGAATCCTATAGGTTGATTTCAGGAGACTCCCCTACACCTGAGATCTGAACACCCTAGATATCTGACCCAATTCCTGCACCCTTGCTATCGGGACAGCCTGGCTGCCTTGGGCAAGATGCCTAAGTGGCTTTAGCGGGAGTCACCCTAGTCTTGAGGTCACCTCTTAGTGATCGTCCACCTACTCACCCCTCATTCTGCTCTCTGGCACTACGCCCTCAGCTGAGCTCAGAGCCGGGCCTGAGCCCTTTCCCTATGGCAATGCCTTACTGAACTTGTCTTCATGAAAGTCTTCCTAACCCTTTCAACACATGCCAGTCAGTTTTTCTGGAACAGGTGAGAATGGAAAGCAGCCAGACCAGCCTTGACCTGACACTTGAGGGCCCAGAGGACCGGCCCTGGGGTTCTTCTTCCTCAAGACAGAGAAGGGGACCAAGAGAAAAAGAGACTCCCTGCGCCCCAGCCTGTTCTCCAACCCTTTCTGAGCCCAAGGGGAGGCTGGAGCTGCTCTCCAGCTGGACCTGTCCTTCCAGCATGGGAGGGCCAGGCTAGGATGCACATACCGCAGAGGAGGATAAGCCAGGGGCAGCGGCCCCTACGAGCCCAGGCCATGGGTGTCCAGGTGCCGGCGCTGGCTGAATGGAGGGATGGGGGGGAGTGGGCAGGGCTGTGTCTCCTGGCCTCTTCCTCCACACCTTTCTGGGGCAGCAGCAGCCAGGAACAGGGGCTGGCGATGGGACGGGACGGGGAGGAGGCGTCCGGCTGGTGGATGGAGAGCTGCTTCTGGTCTTTTGTATTTGAGGGCCCTCCAGGAGGCAGGGTGGGTGGAGAGGCCGTGACAGCCCCAGGCAGCTCCACTGGCTCCCAGCCTGCAGGAGTAGGGTGTGAGCTGCCCAGGGCAGAGTCTAAGTCTCCGGCAGAGTCCAAAGACCTCTGAGGCAGAGGAGCAGCAGCTGGTCTCAATCAGCTCCAGCTCCCAGCCCCCTCTCTGCAGCCATCCCAGGCCACTCCCGAAGTCTGTCCCCCTCCCTCCAGCAAGCTGTTTCCCATTAGCTCCCCCACTCCACTCCGGGCTCTGGCTCCAGCCCCGCTTGTGCTTTGAGATGAATGTTTACCCTTCCTCCTCCTCAGAGCCAACTTGTCTCCAGAAAAAACCATCAGTCCTCTCTCACTAGGGCCTGGGGAGCTCCACTGCAGCCCTTGGGGAAGTTGGACAGTTAGTTTCTCCCCTCAGGAGAGCCCACCCTGTAAAAGTGCCCCTGGACCTTCCCAGCCAGTGCACACTTTCAGTCAGGGAGATCTGAGCTGTTAGTGCATTCATGCCAAGAGGAATGTCAGCTCGAAAGCCTGCTTGGAGAGTCAGCAGAAGTCATTTCAAAGGGGAAAAACCTGGGAAGGGTTGCTTGGGGCCCCAGAAGATAAATTTGGATAGCTGGACATGCGCTTGCTGCCAGAGCTGCTAGAGCTAGTGCTGGTTTGCCCGCAGCGGGGTCAGGCTCTAGTTCCCTGTGGGCAAATGGAGAGGAGGCCAGTCTCAAAGCCGTGCCCCTGGCCCCAGGGCAGCTTTGCCCTGGAGTCAAAGCAGGCCTCCAGTAAATGCCTTCTAGAACCCACTGCCCAGAGTGGAATGCTTCCAGGAGACAAAGACCCCCAAGGGACAGGCGCTCACCTAGCTGCAGAGCACAGAGGCAAACCACTCCTGGCCTTTTATTTTTCATGTGTTTAGGTTCTGTTGCCATCTCAGGTTTTAGGCAGCTTTCAAATCATCCCACCCAGATACAATGAAAGACCTTTTGGAAGAGTGAAAGAGGACCTTGCCGGACTCCCAGAGAACGAGGAGTCTGAATGAGGGACAAGGTTTCATGGATTCCACTTCCAGGAATAGAAGCAGAGACAGACCAGGCACAAGGTCAAGTACCCATGTCCTTTGTATAGTGACCTTTGCTGCTCCTCCAGCCTGTTCCCTGCCCCTCTCTCCTACCCCATTCCAGGGCTGGGAATAAAGTTGTTGCTAGAGATCAGAGGTTAGGGAACATGCCCTTGAAGTGCTCCTCCTGGCCCTGAGTGACATATTTGAAAGGTTTCGCGAGGCTGGACAAGAGAGCCAGAGAGAGAGAGGGAGAGAGGGAGAAAGAAAGAGCCAGGCCATGTTTCTGACCAGCGGGAACTTTTATTGCGCTCCTGGGCGAGGTTCTCTGATCCACAGAATGGGGGTCAGGGAAGTCACACCCAGGTTACAGGCTGCAGGGTTTTTATAGGCGGGTACTTTGGAGTGGAAAATTTTGAAGATTCTTCTGGGAGGGAGGATTGTGGCAGGAAGAAGTTGTCCGTTGGTGGTGATCCATATCGAAGCCCCCAGGTTGCATTCAGGTCCCCCCACAGTCCCAGGCCGCATTCCACTGGGATTCAGCCACAGGAGTCACATGTCCTCCTGTTCCATGTTGAGAGCAACATCTTATCTTTGTCACTGCTGGCTTCTCGGAACTGCTGCCCTGGGGGCCTGGGTGAGGGGTTTGGGTGAGGGGCCTGAGTGACCTTTCAATATTGACATTGGGAGGGGACACTGCCTGCCTTTGCTGTGAGCCTGGGGCCAGGCTGCTGGGCCTCATTCCAGCTCTCTCACCCACCAGCTGTGTGGTCTTGGGCAGGTGAACTCACCTCTGCAGGCTCTCAGTTTTTTCCTGTGAAGGGGCCTAATAATAGTAGAAAGTTCAGGGCATGAAATGAGCCCCCGTTTGTGAAGTTCTCACAACACGCCCGTCACAGGAGTAAATGCTATGCTTTTGTTAGCTGAAAAACATACTGGCATGAAACCTTGACCCGTCTGTACCTTGTTCTCTCTGCCCGGCACCCACCACTGCTGAAATGGCAGTTAGTGTCATAGCAAAGATCAGCTGGGCCGAAGGCTGATCTTGGAAGCAAATAAGCCCAGCAGGCATCTCTCCCCATCCTCTGGACTCTGCCCAGGGATGGCCTTGGAGACTACCAAGGCCCTCCAGTACTGTCCTCCGGGATCCCTATTTTACTTTTACCCTCAGCCCCTCCCTTCCTTCCTTATCTTGAAATCAACGTCTTTACTCATCAGTTTGGGGAACTTGAACCCAAGCTGGCAACACGCCTGAAGTGGAAAGAAATGATTCAGGATAGGGATAGTGAATGACCAAGAGGCCTTGTATCCAAGATTGGAAGAAGTGGAAATCCCTAGGGGCTTGCCGGGGCCTGCCTGGCAGTCCATCTCGGCTTGCCTCACTTTGGTGCAAGGCTAGCCTAAAGGTCGTATTTTGAAATTGGAGAATTTTCTGAGGGTTCCGCCTGTCCAAGCCTCTATTTTTTTTGCACCTTGATCCCACCCCAGCAGTCACCTGCTTTCTGACCTGGGTCTGCTTTCTCTGGACACCAATATCTGCCTAACTTCCTCTTCATGATGGCTGAGAAGGGCATGGAGAGCAGCTGGCAGGTTGGGAGCTCCCTCAGCAAGGCCATGAGCTATGGGCCCCCTGGAAGAGGGAACCCCAAGGAAGGACTGAGGAGCGAGGTGAGATCCAACAAGTCAGCATGGCAGAGGGCATCCTGGAGGCCCTGGCAAGGCACAGCAGGGCAGATGTTGGTGGGGAGAGGCACAGAACCAGCACCAAGGGCAGTAACCATGGGAAGGGTCAGTGGCCAGGGGTCAGAGTGGTGACCATGGCCACAATGGCAGCTGGAGAGCATGCAGGCAGGCAGCGCCAAGGCCTGGAGCAGCCAGTGGCAGCGGGAGAGTTAGAGACACAAAGAGACTCTGAGTGTTAGGAGGAAATGTAATCCTGAAGGCATTACACAAATAAGTTAATGGACTCCAACCCCCCCTCCAGACCACCAATATTCCAGAACCACAAATCCAATAAGGTGATTATCGAAGAATGGATCACTGGGACCTAAGGGTGGAGTTAAGCAGGCTGGGTATAAAACCAGACATGTGGGCCTTGGGAGCTCCCTTCATTCAGAGCCAGCTCTCAACATGCTGTTGGGTTCCAGTTCGGAGCATCTGGTAGGATATTTACGGATTTGTATCCCTCTCTTCTCCTTGTGTTATTACTACTTTATTTCCCCTTCTTCTGTAAAATAAAACCCTTTAATAACCTCTGTTGTGTGTGCCGGCAGTTGGGGCTTATAAGTGCCTTTGAGCGTGCGGGTGAGGACCCAGTCAGGGAAACCCATTTTATTTAGGGTTGCCCTGTCACAGTTTGGCGCCCAAAGTGGTTGACCGCGTTATACCCGTGGTTGACCAGCCCAAGTAACTTTCCTTGTGCTGGTCATTGTAAGTGCATTAGCTCTGCCAGACATGTGGCGTTCTCTTTCTGTTCACTCTTGGGAAGTTTGCTATTTCTCTTGCTTACAGCTCTCTCTTGGGTGTGTTTTTTGGTAAAAATGGCCTCAAGCATGAATCCCAGCAGTTTTCTCCCTAGCTTGAGTTCTTTAAGTTTTCTCCCAAACTTAGATTTAAATGCTCTTTTCTCTTTAAATATTACCACCGGCTTTATAAACATTAAAAACTTGGTAAAACCCAGAATATGGCAGATTATTTTAATCTTATATGCATCCATGGGTGGCTTACAAGCCATTCCCATTTTGCAATCTGTGCTTCTGGGTGTTTTGTTTGTAATATGTTTAAGTGTCATTTGTTCCATTCTTTTTTCTAAGAGATGGACATTCTGCTTTACCTATTGAAAATATGCAACAACAAATTCAGGCCCATTCCTTTGCTGTTAAAAATATGAGGGACGAGACTCATACTGCTTTTGAGGTGGCTTTTAGAAGCATGCAGGACAAAATTCAGGTTAGGATAAATGAAAATTGTGCAGCCTTTGATTTGGTTTTTAAAGCTATGCAAAACCAGATACAAGATGCCCTCCATAAATTGGATATGGCAGGCCCTCCCTGGTGGTGCAGTGGGTTAAGCAACGCACTATGAAGCAAACCCGCAGCTACTGCAGCATGAGTTCGATCCCTGCCCCTGGCCAGGGAGGGGACCCACATGGCGCGGCAGACCTCTCCTGCTGTGCCCATTGCTCCCCTCAGCAGTGTGCTTCCATTGATCTGCCTGTTCTGCTCCCTGCTCTCTGTGGTGAATCCTCTCACCACCCCCACACCTCTGGCCTGTACCCCGGTGCTTGTATGCATAAATAAATTTAAAAAAAAATTGGATATGGCAGAGGAGGCTCGACTTCTAGTACAGAAAAAGGATAAACCTCCTTTTCCCCTGAGGGCTGCACGAGGGCAGAGGTAGAAGAGGAGGATCATATTTTGTTAGATACTTTAAACATCTCTAGGAAAAATCCTCAGCATGACAATGCCCCTCCTTCAGAGATACCTGAGGCTCCACAGCCCCCACTGCCCTTCGGGGAAGACACTAAAATGTCTTCTCCTCCCCACACTGGACAGGGTACCCAACATGGAAGAAAAAGCTGCTCTGAAGCTTTGGTTGACGGCTGGGCGAATGGGAAAATACCAGGCAGCTCTGTTGGATGATCCTAACGTGAAGCTGCAGGTTTCTAATTCCCTAAATCCTGCCACACTGCTTCCAAGCACTGTAGATGGACTTGAGGATGGAAATTTAGTACATAACTATTTGGAAACGATTGACACGGTGTGTGCCAGCCGGCCAGATCTGACTGACCAGCCTCTTCCAGATGCAGAGTGGGAACTGTTTACGGAGGGCAGCAGCTTCATGGAGCAAGGCCGCAGGTGCGCGGGATATGCAGAGGTGACGCTCCAGACCATTGAGGCTCTCCCAGCAGGTACATCAGCACAGAAAGCCGAATTAATAGCCCTGACCCGCGCCTTGGAACTCTCAAAAGGTAAAAAAGTTCATATACTTACTGACTCAAAGTACTCTTTTGTGATTCTGCACATGCATGGAGCCATCTGGAAGGAGCAAGGACTGCTCACCGCCAGTAACAAGAATGTTAAGTACCCATCAGAAATCCTGGCCTGCTAAAGGCAGTGGCCTTGCCATTGGCTGTAGCCGTGATGCACTGTCCCGGCCACCAAGGGTGGGTCCGACATGGCACGGGGCAACAGGGCAGCCGATCGTGTGGCAAAGGCCGCTGCCCGTTCTGCTCTCCAGGGTGCACTCATCCCTCTCTTGGACCTAACTCTGTATGTTCCCGAATACACTGAGCGGGATGAGGAGAGAGCTCGTAAATGGGGTTTTACTGGGTTCGACCCCAGCTCCGCTTGGAGAGTGAACTCCCACGGAATGATACTCCTCCCAGAGGCCCTTGTATATCCAGTGCTGAAACATCTACACGAAGGATCCCACTACGGGAGAAACGCCTTACTGGAGACGGTGCGGCCATACTTGAAGGACCCTTATTTACATAAAATAGCACAACGGATCACCAGAGGTTGCCAAATATGTGCCAGAAATAACCCCAAGACTGACTTGCACCCTAAAGCAACTGGGGCTCAGTATCGGGGCAAATGACCTTTTGAGGATTGGCAGGTGGATTTTACGCAAATGCCTAGAACCACTGGCAATTTTAAATACCTCCTGGTTTTTGTGGATACGTTCTGGGGATGGGTGGAAGCGTTACCCACCAAGACAGAAAAAGCCTCAGAAGTAGCGAAACAACTGCTAAAGGAGATAATCCCTCACTTTGGTTTGCCTGACTCCATCCAGAATGATAATGGGCCTGCATTTGTCTCCGAAGTTACTCAGGCTGTGAGCAACGCATTACAGATAAACTGGAGATTGCATGCTGCATGGAGACCGCAATCTTCTGGGCAAACGGAAAAAATGAATCAGCCTTAAAGAAAACCTTGGCAAAATTGTGCCAGGAAACGTACCTGCGTTGGGACCAGGTATTATCCCTTGCTCTCCTCCGGATTAGAGTGGCACCTAGAAGTGGGCTACAATTAAGCCCCTTCGAAATTGTGTTTGGAAGGCCCTTCCAGGCCTCAGTCCTACATGCCACCCCTGAAATAGAGCAAGATTGTAGAATCACGCAACATGTTAAACATATCCAGGAGGTTCTGGCAATAATCCACAACTTTGCAACCTCGAGAACCTCTATGCCTTCTGACCAACCTCTGCATCCTTTCAGATCTGGAGATCAGGTCTTACTCAAGACGTGGCAGAGTGGAAATGCCCAAAACCAACTATCAGAGAAATGGACTGGTCCATATGATGTGTTATTAAGCACACACACATCTTTAAAATTTGTGGGCATAAAACCCTGGGTACATCATTCCAGAGTTAAGAAAGCCCCAGAAGGAACTGATCCAGAGACAAAACCCCACTGGTCTTGCGAACCCATTGAAGACCTACGATATTTATTCAAGAAAAACAGAACACCTTAAATATTACTGACCTCTTCAAAAAAATTTGGCCTATGAGCAAAACTGCAGCTGCATGAGGTATCCCATACGCATTATACAATAACTAAAGCGCTCTCTGTGTCTATATGTATGTCCGTGTTCTCTCCGTCTTGCTCAAAAGTCATCTGATCCACCATGCCCTGACCTCAGCCCCAAATTCATTTCTCCACTGGTGGGACTCCAATAATATTTCACTTGTAAAATGTAAAAATCTTTGCATTCACCCTTTGCGTTCTCATCTCCTCCGCACCAGACACTCATCCCTGACCGCAGGCGCTTGCTTTTATAAATGTTTGCATGCACCAAGGCATCCACCGAGAGCTCAGCAAAGAGTCGCCTCAGTGCTAGTTTGGGGAATTGGCACTAAACTCTAAGCACGTGTGCTCGAGTGTCCCCATCCCTGACCTGAAGGAAATGTGCCTGATGGGAGAAATAGTCTGACCCCCCAGAAGGCTGCTGTGGAGCTGTTGGGTGCTCCTTCCATTACACCTGCCCTGTTCTGACAAAAAACCCAGTCCCGTCTGGTGGGGGGGTGGTCACGCCGAGGGAGCAGGAGTCTTTCGTGGAAGCCAGGCTTTGCTGTGATGTGACACAGGACCTCCGTACCCAGCCAGCCAGGCCACAGCAAAGAGGGTTCTTCTTCCGACAGAGAGGGCGTTGGACTTCACTTTGCTGTGACTGTGGACCCAGTCACAATTCCTTTCCTGTGGCTCCCTGCTGCCTGTGGCTCCTCTTCCTCATGAAATAAGTTGATGATTACAGTCCTGGAACCCTGTGAGCAAGTCCCAGTAGGCCTGGCTGGAGCCTTGTGGGAGTCAGCGAGCTTGGTTTGCTTCCATGGGCACAGACTGTGTCTGGTCCTGAGCCCCGGCTGAGTCCTAAGCAGCAGTCACGTCACATACCTGCACTGTCCCCTCAGAGGTCTGGTGTTACTTACAGCTCTGTGGCAAGGGCACCACTGTGACTCACCAAATTCCCAGCTGATTCTAGTCAAGCCTCCACACCCAAGCTTCCAAGCCTCCTTGGACATTCTGCCAACCACCTGTCCGCTTTGGTGGCCGGATCCCTCTCCTTTAACGCCCCTTTGTGCCTCTAACTTCACTATCTCCACTCCAACTACATTACCCTTCTCTCAGTCCCTCTTGCTCACCAGGCTGCCTCTAACCAAATGATCTTGGCCTGTTCTTACTCTTCCATGTGGAATGAATGTCCTTCTTCCCTCTCCTGCCCTGTGACTTCTTCAATGCCCCCTCAAGTGTCACTTTGCTTGGGAAGCTTCCCCTTACCCTCAAGGTAGGCCCAGTACTCCTAGTCGTCGTCTTAGTAGTCCTCTTACTTCTTTCATCACAGTTCTTGACATCTGCTTCCCAAACACTTCCCCAGTCATGGAGGACAACCAGCGCAGGGCTGCCCCTCCCCTACATGTCTGCCGTTTCCCTGGGTGACTTCAGCGTCCTGTCAACAATCCACCTCTGTCCGAGTTCTTCCAGTTCAGAGCCCCTCAGTTTCAAGTCCTTTCTCTTCCACTCCTTCCCAGACTCCCACACCGGGAGCAGCATCTTGGTCTTCCTCATTGCTTGGGATTTCGGTCCTCTGATATTCTGAACTCCAACCTCCCATTGTTTGACTGTGTCCACCTGTCTTTCTGGTCATTGACTCGATCCTTCACCTCGCTTGCACCTGCTTTTTGACCTCACTTATACTTCCTGTCACTTACCCTATACTTTTCCTTCCTGTTTACTAGTATCGCCTTGTCTCATTTCCCCCTCTATTGGATACAAATTATATAACACATCACCCCAATCTTCCTTTTACCAGTACACTTAGCTCTGCTGTCCCTTTGTCCCTCCACTACATCCATCTTGCTAATCTCCACCCTTAAGTAAAACATGTTCCTGCCTCAGGGCCTTTGCACATACTGTTCATACTAATTGGAATATTCTCTTACCAGATATCAACCTGGCTCACTCCACTTCATTCAGACCCCTATTCAAATGTCAACATCTGCAGAATGGTTGTACCTAATCTTATTATTTAAATAGCACTACTATTCTTTATTTCCATATTTGGCTTTATTCTTCAAAGCATTTATCTGACATTATATATCTGTTTGCTTTTTTTGTCCATCTCCTCCACTAGTATACAAACTCCATGAGAGTAGGAACTCTATTTCTTCGGTTCACTTCTGTATCTTATAGCCTAGAACACTGCCTAACACTTGGTAGGAGCTCATAGATATTTGACAGGTGAATGAGTAAACCTTAGGACATTTGAACTATCTGTCTTCTCCAGTGGAGAAAATATCGCAATTCTGTGTGTTGGAGTCACTCCAAATTCAAGGCTTCTTTATGCTGTTTTGCAATCCTTTTACTTGTCCTGTGTCGTCTCCCCTTCCTGTTGCCCTCACAGGCTATTCTAGACCTTTACTCTTGCCGCAAGCCCCTATCCTACCTGCATTCTACTCAACGGATGTTTGGGTTGTTTCTCACTTTCCACTATATCAGACAGGTGTAGTGATAACCTGTGCACACACAGAAGGATTTCTCTACGGTGAATACCTAGGAGTAGAAACATTTTTCAATTCAACAAATTCTGCCGAGTTGCCCTGCAAGAAAAGCTGTATCAGTTCACACTCCTACCAGCCAGATATGAAAAGAACTGTTTCCACAACCTCAGTTCACACTGGATATCATCTGGTTTAAAATTTTGTCAACTTAGGGCCCTCCCTGGTGGTGCAGTGGGTAAAGTAACGTACTATGAGGACCGCAGCCACTGCAGCATGAGTTCGATCCCTGCCGCTGGCCAGGGAGGGGACCCACATGGTGCAGCAGACCTCTCCTGCCTTGCCTGCTGCTCCCCTCAGCAGTGTGTTTCTGTTGATCTGCCTGTTCTGTTCCCCGCTTTATCTCTGGTAGATCCTCTCTCCCCCTACACACCTCTGGCCCATACCCCAGTTCTTGTATGCATAAATAAATCTTTTAAAAAAATTTTGTCAACTTAATAGGTGCTAATTAATTTCTTGTTGTTTTGTGTTTACCTGCTTGCTGGTAAAGACTGAATTTTTTTAATAGGTTTTCTTTGTCTTTTATTTTTTCAAGTCTGAGGGCCTGTTCCTTTCCTTAGCTCATTTTCTTATTGGGTTGTTATCTCTTCCTTATAGATTTAAAAAGGAGATTTTTATATATTTTGTGTATTCCTCCTTTATCTGTTTGACATATTATAAGTATCTACATGCCACAAATATTTTCTCCTTTTTAACTTTGCTTTTTATTTTAGAAACTTAATTTTTTATGTAATAAAATATCTACCAACATGTTATATTATAATTTCTAGGATTTGTGAGTTGCTTGAAAAAGGAAATACTACCCCATATTTTCTTCTAGAATGACATTCTTTTTTTGCAAATGCTTGTGTGTGCAGATCATTATTCCATCTGGAATTCGTTTGGATTTGATGTTTAGATATTGAAGTTTGGATATGATAAGTTACAACATATCATGGTTTTTCCCCTTATTTGACAACTAGTTGTCCCAACATAATTCATTGTGACTAGCAGATCTTTCCTCATCGGTTGCAATGCCTTATTTAGTGTATATTATTTTTGCACATATACATGGGACTACACTAGAGGAGACATTTGGTTTTGTTCCATCATCCATTTGCTACTGTGCCAAAGCTCACGGTTTTAATTGCTCTACTCTGTATTATGTTTTGATAGCTGGCAATATAAGCTTTATTTCCTCTGGCCAAGCCTTCTCCCCTTTTCAAATACTTCTTTGTCAGAATTGCATATTTTCTTTCTTGGATGAGCTCAAGATCAGCTCTTTATGTCTTACAAAAAAATCCATTATGACTCAAATTGAGATTGCATTAAATGTATGGCTTCCTCTGGGGAGATCACCTATTTTATCA
Organism: Galemys pyrenaicus; assembly: GCA_019455555.1. NCBI lineage: Eukaryota > Metazoa > Chordata > Mammalia > Eulipotyphla > Talpidae > Galemys > Galemys pyrenaicus. The sequence goes on along the minus strand of JAGFMF010011408.1, from coordinate 272,780 downwards.
ATAAATTTATAACCTAAAGTCATATAGATAGGTAAGCAACCAACACATTTAACAATAATAATAGTAATAAGACAGTCTTTTCCCCACCTTTACTGAGGTATAAGTGGGAAATAAAATTGTAAGTTGTTGTGCTGCTCGAAGGGAGTGTGAGGCAGCCTCCTTTGGCTTCCCCAATGCCAGGGAAATCAATCCTGGGGACTGGCTGGGCTTGGGGGTGGTGGCCTAGGCCTCATCCACCTTCTCTGTGCTTATTGCCAAAGCATGGTGCTTTGGGGCTGTGGATCCAGGCCCCAGCAGGCACACATCTGGGTAAAGCATGCTTGGGGTAAAGATGAACACCCCGTGGTGCAAGATGGTGTGGTACTGCACCAAGTACCCCCTTGGTGACTGCTGGTAGCCCAGAAGTGGAAGTTCTGCAAGGGGCACCTCCCTCTGGGCCTCCCAGATGTGTACCCCACCCTTTCATAAACTGTAGCACTTTCTTCCGTGTTGCCCTGGCCCTTGCCCCCATGTTGGAAATGGCCTCACACTGATTTATGGTGCAAAGATAAAAGCTATGTGATTGCTGGTTATTGTCAAGGTCATGAGTGAGTAAAGGATGCCACCCTAAACCAGGTCATAGAAAAGGCCCCCAGAATTGTCCGGGTAGACAATAGTAAGTTCACAACCGACTGAGTGGTTGTGTACCCACCACCATGTGTACCCACCAGGCGGTGCGGGACACACACTGATGATTGTGAGGCCCGGCTGAGGCCCAGAGGCACCGCGAGTCAGTCCTGGACAGCTGGTCCTAGAAACGCTGGTGGGTTGGTAGCCATGTGGGCAGCCGTGAGCATGACCAGACCAATCCAGAGATCAATAAAGTTGCTGTTTCAGCTGTGTTAGAGAAGGTGGCGGTGCTGGACTCTGGGTATTTCCATGGTGTTGAAGAAGAAATGCTATTTTTAAATGTAAATCGAATGTCTCATTGCCTGTGTGGGCAGCTGAGAGTTCTCAGAAGTGGCCTGTGCCTTGGAAGAGGGTAGAGTACCCCACAGATGGTCTTCTGCATAGAAGAAGTAGAAGTACAACAGGCCTGTAGAAGTCTGGAAGTGTGTAGAAGTCCAAGAGGCCCATCGCACTGGCATGCAGTATCTCTTGCAGCTGTCTCTTGCTATACTCTTCCAAATCCATGCCATTTCTGCTTGTTTAAGATGATTCCTATTCAATGTTTTGAACTTAAAAGAAATGGCAAGATTTTAAAGTAAACACTGATCATCTAATTACATTCATATGGAGTCTTTTCATTCTGGAACATACCATGTCTCTTCACCCATTCATATATTGTGTGTCTGTGGTCAAGTTCCAGCTTCACCCCTACCTCATGTGGCCTGATTTTAGGTCCTACCTCTCCAATAAAATGACCTTTGGGCTATTTCCCCACTAAGAAGTTGGGGGGCTATATCTTTTCCCTTTGAAGCTGGGTGAGTTTTTCGTGACTATTTGGACCAACAGTATGTGAAGCAAGCGGCAGCATATGGTTGCTGAGACGAGGTCAGAGAAGGTAATATCGCTGCTGCCTTGCTCGATGGAACACGCCTTTAAAAAAATTGAAGTGAAATTCACATCACCCAAAAATAACCATTTCAAGGCAGACAATTCAGTGGCATTTACTATATTTACAATGTTGTGTAACCACCAAACATTTCCAAATAATTCCCATCAGTCCAAAATGAAACCCCATTCTCATTAAACAGTGCCACCCACTCTTTCCTTTTCTTTGCACCCCTGCCAACCACTAGCATCCTCTCTGTCGCTGCTCATTTGCTTATTCTGGGCATCTCATATAAATGGTGCCACACACTATGTGACCTTTTATCTGGCTTCTTTCACCTAGCGCTGTGTCTTCGGGTTCCTTCCAGTAGCAGCACGTAGCAGCATTTCATTTTCTTAATGGCTGAATAATATAATAGATAATAATGTAAGAGTAGACCACTTTCGTTGATCCACATGGAATGTTTGAAAGGGGACTCTGAGAATACGGCTGGCTCTAGTTGCTCCATTTGTTTTGTTGGGGACAACAGCGTCAAACTCATAGACCCCACCAGGTGTGGCACAAGGGCATCAGATATGAACAAGGAACACAATGTGCATTCGTGTTCATTAGGGAGAGTGCAGGTGTTGGGAAAGATGCCCCTGTTGTAATCCTGAGGCTAGTGTGGCAGCGAGGATTCGAGAAATTGATAGGTGCTTGGAAGCTGACAATCCGCCCCACTGGAGCCAGCATATCTGGAGCTGGACAGTAGAGGGCAGCAAAGGTTGGCATGATTGCAGCTCCCTGCGTTAGGGAGGAGGGGGGCAGGTAGGAGAGAGAAACCAGAGAAGGAAGAAGAGGGATTCTAATCCCCCCTAAGGCCTGGGCTGAGGATGCTGTCCAAAGGACAGAAGTGTTCTTGGGCTCTCTTGGGGTTTGGGTGAAGACGAGTAAGGAAGCAGGGGCCGAAGGTGTTAAGACTAGATCTGGGAGTTGAGTGACTTGGGAAGTTTGCAAAGTCCAATGTAGAAAACACATCCATTCTTGTCTCGCGTCTATTTGAACCTTCTCTCTTTTCTTGGAGTCCCGATCGCTCTTCTAAAGGCAGGATTATCCATTGGGGACCCTAAAAGGTGGAGTTACCCTTATGTGTATTAGATGATGAATTTATAGTCTAAGTAGGGGTCATATCGCTAAGGTATGGATGAAAGAAGCTGCAAGATCAGAGAAGGAAACAATTTGCTTAGGTTCATATAGTTAGAATTCTAAGAAAACGTCAACACTAGTGAGTGAGACCCTGCAGGTGCTGCGAACACAGTACATACATTACCTCACTTAACCCTCACAAGAACCTTATGAGGGTGTACTGTCACATTTTACAGATGAGGAAACTGCCCCCGGAAAGTCTGAGGCAGCTGTCCAAGCTACAACCAGGATCTAAAGCCAGGCAGCCAGCCTCCAGGGCCAGTGTAATTCACTATGCATTGTCCCACTCACCTGCAGACTCCTGAATCAGGGTTGCTACAAACACTACCTACGTTGTCTCAGATGGGTTTCCAATTTTAGTAAGCTATAGCCTGGTCTGAAATGAAGTATAATAGCAGGGAAGTTTGCTGCTTTGAATGGATTCTCAGTTGATTTTTGGGGGTAAGGTAACCACTTAATCTCTAAAAATCTGCTTTCATCTATCATTTCACCTGCTTTATGAGGTTCCTGTAGTGTTTGCGCTGTCTGGAGCGTGGGGGTGATGGTTCCCACAGAGTAGTAGTGCTGATATGGGCTCTGCTTTAGATGGCATCTTTCCCAGGCTGCCAGGGTCTCTTCTGGGCAACCTCCCTAAGCTACACTGTCACTACCGGCCCAGAGAGACTGGAAAAAGTCAGTTTTAATTTGGGGGGGATTTTTTTTGACGTGCTCATCTTGTTTTCCTTGTTGTCCATCAAGCAACCACTCTCATTCTTACTTACAGAAGGAACTGACCTTTGGCTTCTGCCTTGGATGCCTTTTCCTCAAGGCCCCCCAGAAGGCAGGGTTAGACAATGCGTACCCATCCCGGGGTCCACCTCTCTCCTGGATACTGGGAGTGGAGACAGGAGACGTGCATTTTATTTGCATGGATTTAATTAAAGGAAAGATTTCAAGCTTTGCTTGCAACTAGAAAAGGATAACCAAATAGAGAAAGTTGGGACTGGAAGGGAAAACATCAATAGGACGTTTTAAAATCGAGCGAAGCAAACAAACTCAAAGTCTATCTAGAACTGAGCTACAGGGAGTTCAAAAGAGCAGAGTGGATATTCCACCCATTCCGGTGCCATGGACCTCCTGAAGGAACGCAGGCTCCCCGGGGGCCTGTGTGGACGTGTGGTTGTAGGCCAGGTAGCGAACTTCTGTGAGCATCAGTCTCCTCACCTGAGTGATAATGTAATAATAAACGTTTTCTAGTTCATAGAAGGCGATGAGAATTCAATGAGATGATGTCTGTAAACCTCTGAGCCCTGCTGTCTGTCTGTCTGTCTGTCTGTCTGTCTGTCTGTCTGTCTGTCTGTCTGTCTGGCAGAGAACATATGGTCAGAAAGTGGAAGCCGGAAAATACCCTCACATTATGTAATACGAAGTGTTTGCCCCTGATGGAGTCTCAGCCAGGACATGAACACAGTCACCGAGAGGGGAGAGCGGAGAAAGGGCCAGGGGCTGTTTAAGGAAAGTTGCATGCAGGATGAGGCACTCCCCCTGGATCTTCTGAAATCAGGGAAGCTGTGAGGAAGTAGAAACGAAGCACAGGTGAGGAATGAGATGGCAGTGTTTAGGGACAGGAAAACACCCCTCCTCACTGGAGCAGAGGGACAGGTAGGAAATACGGTAGCGAGAGGAACATAGGGCAGGATCAGCTCATGGAATTGCTTGACTCAGGCCAGATGGTGAAGGAATCTGTACCCCATTTGGCAGGAAATGGGGAGTCATTGAAGGATTTTAAGCAGGTTGAGCAGGGGAAGGATGTGACATGTTGAAAGGGATGTTTTCAAAGGTGGAGTCTGCTTGGGGCTGTCTGCTGTGAAATAAGAGGGTAGAGAGCCAGTGCCAGGTTCTCTAGCAAAATGCCAAACTGTAGCAGAGACTATTTCCTTCCATGGTTTTATTTTTATTAAGGGACCATCAGGTGGTAATGGATGATTCATGCTTTACTTACTCTTCTTGTTTATTTCCTTTCCTCGACCTTCAGATTTTTTTTCCTCTTAATGTTTGTTCCGGGTTTTGACAAAGCACCAAAGTACTTGACTTGAGATAACTATTTTCCCCCTGCTGTCTTCTTAGGAAAAAAAAAAAAGGAAGTGACAGTATTCCAAAGTCATCTTTTACTCCATCAGGGGATGGATTGCACCTGCTAATTCTAAGGTCATGCTCCTATCATTTCCTTTTACAGTAAAACCTCATTAGAAGACACCCCAGGAGTGCCAAATGTGGGTGGCTTGGGTCCTACCTGGACTTACTTTGCCCAGTCTTGGCCGAAGGAGTGATCTGAATAAGTGGACTCGGGGTGCTGGGCTCCCATACCTCAGGCAGCAAACTTTGTCACTCCTGCGGAGGGAGCGCCGTTTGCATACAAAGGGTTGATGCTGGGCAATCTTTTCATTTCATTAAGGCAAGTTTCCCAGGATCTCAATTAGGCTACAATTTGTCAGCCTACTTGGAGGTACTGAGCAGACTTATTCAAAGCAATAAAGCTTCATTTCTTTACAATACAAATGGTTTGCTAATTTGAAGGGCTACCTCCAATTAGTGTGAGTAAGTGAGGTTGGACACTATTCAACAGCAATTCATTGATTTCTTTCACCATCCAAATCACTCTCCCAAGGCAAGGATTCTTTTTAACAGCCCAGGTACTCCCTGAAGACTGGCACAGTGGGTGCCTCCCAGAGACAAAGATGTGTTGTCCTCTCACCTGTGCAAAGGGAGACCCCATGCACTTGATACATCCACATACTTGTAGCCTTGTCTTTTGTGGATAAAAGCATGGGCTGAACTTCATGGTCAGTATGTGGCTGGGATGGAGTATTTGTTTTGTGTGATACTGGCCAAGTGCTTTACCTGTCTGGGCTTGAGTCACCTCATTCTGCAAGTGTATGCTCGGTCTGAGAATGAGATTAGGGGCAGTTAGTGGCCAGGGTTAAGGCTTGGCCTATGGATGAAGAACTCTAAGTGAAGGGCCCTCCCTTCTCTAATGCTGACGGCCCACTCATCATCACTAGCCTGATGCTCTACCCCACTGAGTTTAAGACACTAGCAACAACTAGGGAAACTGAAATTATGGGACAAAGACATTTAGGAAGGTAGGAAAACCATACTGGGTAATATATATTCTCTGTCCCGTGCTTTCTGTAAAGAAGGCAAGGAGAACCTCTTGTCGACCGGTGTCGCCAGGAAATCCTTGATTCCAAATAAATATTTGAAATGGGTGCCCTTCTTTGTTGTGAATTTCTCTCCTGGAGACTCTGGCCACGGGGTGCTGCTGAGTGTGTTTCAGTAAGTCGTCTCTTCTCTGCTTATACTGAGGATCGGGAGGAAAGGAGATGGGCGGGCCACTTAGACCATGTTTGAGTTACCGAGTGACAATAGAATTCCTGCTTAGAATGCTAGGGAAATGGTTTTCTCTGATCTCCTGGGAGGAATTGTAATCACCAAGTTTTGAAAAGCCTAGGGAACCTGTAACTGAAGGCTGCCTTTCATTTGGGACAGGAAGAGACAGACACTGAGGGTGAGACTGATAAGTGCAAGGGCGTGAAGCACCACTTCCCTGCAGGATGCTGCTGTGAGCCTGGAGAAGAGGAGGCATGGTGCTGATGGGGGATCCACCCTCTTTGACCTAAACGTTCACAACCGCCCTATTGAGGTCATTGCCATTATTACCCTCAATTTATATATCAGGAAACTGAGGCACAAAGAGAAGCAGAGGTCACATGGTTAATGAGCTGCAGAGCTATGGTTTGAACCCAGGACTTTCTGACTCCAGAGTCTGCAGAAGATCAAGTCCACCTGGAATAGCAGGGGTGGTCACATGTGCCCTGAGGTGTTCTGAGATGGCCTCCGTGCCAAGAGGTAGCCCAGAGTATTTAGTTTTAAAGGGCATACACCAAGAGCCAACCGTCTGTGTTGACAGTCTGTCTTCAAATGTTAGGTCTACTGCTTCTTTCTCTTTTTTAAGATTTATTTATCTATGCATACAAAAACTAGGGTACAGGTCAGAGGTGTAGGGGGTGAGAGGAGTCACCAGAGACAGAGTGGGAAATAGAACAGGCAGAATGACTGAAATACACTGCAGAGGGGGACATTGGGTGAGACAGGAGAGGCCTCCTGCGCCATGCGGGTCCCCTCCCTGGCCTGGCTGGGGATCAAACTCGTGCTGCAGTGGCTGCAGATGCATCATTGTGCTGAGACGTAACCCTTCATGCCACTAGGGAGGCCCTCTACTGATTCTTGGCTGGGTGAGGTTGGACAAGTTACTTGTTCCTCTCCATGCCTGGACTTCTTCATCGGTGAAACAGGGATGTGGAGGTAATAATGACACCTACTGCATCAGTTGTGAGAATTGAATGAACCAACCCAGGAGTGAGTTTAGGCCATACTGGACACGCAGTGATGGCTACCTAGCTATTAGGTTAAACTAGTGTAGCAATGAAGTGTTAGGTTGGCTGGGAGCTTTTTTTTTTTTTTTTAAAGATTTATTTATTTATGCATACAAGCACTGGGGTACAGGCCAGAGGTGTGGGGGGTGAGAGGATTCACCACAGAGAGCGGGAGCAGAACAGGCAGATCAATGGAAGTACACTGCTGAGGGGAGCAGCGGGCACAGCAGGAGAGGTCCGCTGCGCCATGTGGGTCCCCTCCCCGGCCGGTGGCAGGGATCGAACTCGTGCTTCAGTGGCTGCGGTTTGCTTCATAGTGCGTTGCTTAACCCACTGCGTCACCAGGGCGGGTCCGGCTGGGAGCTTTTGAACCTCAGTTTCTCCCCGCAACCCACAGAGGCTTCCTGTGAGACTTAAGTCAGACAAAGCACAGAGAAGAGTGCAGAGTGAGTACTGAATCCCCGGCAGTTGTGCATTACTATATCATCCCCTTGCAACTAACCCTAGGGTAGAGTCCACATTCTCTTGTTGGCATGGGGTCTGGGAGATCAAACATGAAAGACCCAGGCCATTGGCAGGGGATGGGAAACACCATTTGTTCTGCAAGGAATTCTGGTTTTAGTGTCAGTGACCATATTTAGGTCCTGCCGATAGTGAAAGGGAAAGAGGTCAGGCGCTCAGAGTGCCCCTGGGCCAGGGTGGAGGGCCTCAAGAACCCAAGCCCTGCAAGGTGGTGTTGCCGATGAGGAAGAAGCCAGCCTCCACAGCCAGGCTGCCCTGGGTTCAACCCCAGCTCCTACGACCTAGAGCAAGTCCTTTCACCGCTCTGTGCCTCAGTTTCCCCATATGGAAAATGGGGATACCGTGTGTACCTGTCTTACAGTACGTCACAGGCTGAATTTCACGAACACATGTAGTGTGCTTAGAGCAGTGACTGCCATGTTGTTGACTTATTTCCAGGGAACCAGGGAGATGAGTGCGAGATGAAGACCACGGCCTTCCTCTCCACCCTCCCTTTCCCCGCCGGCTGGAAGATGCTCCTGTCCAAATGGGAAATGGAAGCCAAAATAGCACAATAAAGGAAAGGAAGCACTCAGGGAGCAGATGGGCTCCCACTCGCGGCCTGAGGAATGTGCTGACTCCTCAGGAACAGGCCTTTGGCAGTCACTTAACACAATCACGAAGCAAAGGGAAATGATTGAGTTTGTCACCAGGGTCAGTGCCAATTTACTTAAGAAAGTGGAGATGCTGAAAGGGAGGATGTGGGGCTGGGAGGCCGCTACATTCCTGAAGCCAGTGAGCAAACCCCCAGGGACAGCAAGCCCAGGTGAACGTGGTCAGAGACACCTCTTCCCCCCAGGCCCTCTCAAAGTCCCCGGGAGCAGCACTGACCAGAGGTTGAGGTTGGAGGTTCCGAGCCAAGCACGTTAGGGGGGTTGGTGGTCTGAAACGGCTGGGTCCACTTGGGACGCTCATGTTTCCCTCAGTTCACCTGGCGAACTTGCGTGGGCTCCGACTGTGTGCAGATGCTGCGCCAGGGGCCTGGGTGCTGCTGGCAGGGCAGGAGAGGGCCTTGTCCTCCCGAGGACAGAGGTGGACTTGCTACATGCGGGAAAACGTGAGACAGGCTGAGGGTCAGGCACACAACCGCTACCCCCTTCCCAGGGAGTTTGTCTGGAATAAAGAGAATGTTTGGAAAGGAAAATGCTTCACACGAAGTAACCTCGAGTGGTAGAATGAGCGGGGGTGTTATTTCCCGGGGGCGGAGGGACCACGGCAGACTGTAAACTCATCAAGGGAAAGCTCAGACCCCTTTTGGCCCTTGACCGGTCGCTGGCCGGGCTCTATGCTAAAGGGACTCCCAGGCTGGGCATTTAGCGCTAGGCCCCACTCCCTACTCCATGCCAGAAATAGTGGCGCTTGTTCTCCCCTCCTTGAGTATCACCCCTGATCAATCTGAGGTAGATTAATGTAAATAGTGGATGACTGGACTTGAATCATAGAAAGGACTGTCAGTGTAATATAACCCAATGGTTCTCAAAGTGTGGCCCCTGGTCAGCATCACCGAGGAACTTGTCAGAAATGCAAATTCTCGGCCCCATCTCAGATGCACTGAATCCAAAGCTGGGGGTGGGGCCCAGCTGTCTGTGGTTTCACACGCTCTCCACTGGGTACTGATGGCAGCTTGAGTTCGAAGACCACTGCTCTAACTCACTGAACTTGAAAAGAGGATCAGAGCTGCCAGGGAGGTTCTTGGGGGAGTCTCTGGGGGAGGGGGAAGAGCTGGAGGAGCTCTATTTCCAAATGCCTTACATGCTGGGTGGCTACATCAGATTTTGTTTAAAGGAGAAAGTGCTCAAACGAAAATGTTTGAAAACTGGGACTCTTGTCTAAGCACCTACCTTGTCCAGTCTATGCATCCTGCCTTGTCTAGACAGGTGGGGACACTGGTCCAGAAGGGGGACGCTCCAGAGAGCAGGAATGGGGCTAGCGGGCGAGCACCCCTAGGCTTCCTAACTTTCAGCCCAGGATGCTCGGCGTCATCTCAGGTAGCCCCCTCCAGAGAGGAACCAGGAAGACAAGCCTTTGAGCTGTCTTTCTTAAGATCCTGGGGGCTGTCTGCTTTTCTTTCTAGTCAAGCCAGGAAAGGCCAGAGACTTCTGGGCTTCTAGAGGAAGCCCTTCCTGTTTCCTCTCTCGTCCTGCGGTCCAGGGCCCGGAGCCCTAGTCCACCTTCCGGCCAGCCTAAGCCTAACCAGCACTCATTTCAAGGTGGAATATCGTGGGCTGGGGTGATGTGGTTGAGTTTCCAGTCTTTCCTTCCATTCCCTAGTCAGGCCTCTGAGGCCTACCTAAGGCCTGAGGTTTTGTCCATGTCTGCATTTCCCTACTGTAGGGTTAGAGAAATCAGGTCTTTCCACCCTCCCACCACTGTGATGATGGACACCTGCAGTGCTGCGAGTATTCCAGGGTGGGCATGCGCAAGTGGGTGCACCTGCGTTGGACACAGGCTTAAATGGGCAGCGTCATAAGAATGCCAGGACCAACAGGACTGGCAGTACTGACAAGCAGCAGCAGTAGAAAGCAGCCGAGAGGGTGAGATGCGCCGGGGGCTGGGAGGCCTGCCAGCCTCCCGGCACCCCTGCCTGCCATGTACCTGGCCACCTGACAATAAAAAGCGTAAAGGCCACCGAGGGCTCCAAGACTCCCCTCCTTGACCCGTCTGCCCAGAATCATCCTGAACCTGCCCAGAGTGCCACCTTTCCTGCCGCTACACCTGCTCTCCGTTCTCTGTCCACCCCCAGTCTAGGCTAGGCATTGTCATATCCATCACACCATGGGCCTTGGTCATTGGGAGCCTCTCCTGGGCACAGGGGTTACTGCATTCTGCGCCATGTCCCTTTGCCCATCCCCCAACACTGCCTAACTTATCCCAGCAGGCAGCGCATAGGGCTGGTCAGCGGGCAGGGGATAAATTGGTGGGATTGGGGTTGGCACCACCTGCTGCTGGTTCTCGCCAAGGTCAAAGACAGCTGGAAGGACATCCTCACTGCTGCCTGTGCCCTTTCAGATGTCGGGCATCCGCTTGGACTTCAGCTATCTTGTCCCAGAGCAAGAGCCCTTAGTCCACCCATCTCCACAACGCGCGGGCAAATGCAGTGGCCGCTCTGGGTGCCAACTGAGGACAACACGGAGTCTCGAGCTGCCGGGCCTACGTGAGCAAAGTCAAGGAACAGTGGTGTGGTGTGAGTCAGCTGCTTGGCTTTTCCCTTCTAAGTGTGTGTGGCTGGGGGGAGGGGGGTAGGTGGCTCCTGGTGGAGGGAGAGAATAAAAAGAAATTGGAAACTAAGACTAAAGGACTAACATTTGCAGACCAATCCAGCTCATCCTACCCCCTACAAAAGAGGATTTGAAGCCCTAGCCAGGTCTGCCCCCATCCCACCTCCTAGCCCCCTTAACTGGCTTCTGGCAGGAAGTTCACAGCTGATGCAGGTCTGCCGCGTGAAGCTAGGCTCCAGAGCTTGGGGCTGGTGTCAGACGGCTGAGTATTCAAGTCTGTGCTCAGCTACTCCCTAGATGGTCAGACTTTTGCAAGGGGCTCTACCACCTCGAACCTCGGTTTCTTCAGCTCTAAAAAAGGGGTGGTGATAGTCGGTTGAAGCATGCAAAAATGCTGTTTTGTAGGTTAAGGTTGAATACTATCCACATAATATTGCTTCAACCCACTAGCACTTTCCACCGGAGGTTATTATGCATATTAAATGAGGTATGAGTGTTTATGCCAGCACCTGGCTAGTCAGTGCCCACAAGGAGATAGTGATGATGGTGATGGTCATGACCATGGCCACGGACTGAGGCGCAGCCCTGGCCACCTCACACATACAGCTCCTGGACAAGCTGAAATACACCAGTGGCCTGATCCAAGGGCTTAAAATCGACTCTTGACAAAATATCCCTCCTCTTGGGACTGGGTCAGCTTTTCAGATCTCTTGCTTCTAAGTGCTTCTTTCTGGTGAAGCTACTCTCCAATGAAGTGTCCCATTAAGCAGTCCCAAATGGGGAACAGATTCAGTCACTGACTCCTTGATTCACAGATTCATTGAGTAGCTTATGTCAAGAACTTACTATGTGCCAGGCACTGTGCTGGTGCTGACTGAGGAAGGCATGGACCCAGCCCTGGAGGAGTTTGCACTTTGGTATGGAAGAAAACCCCGGGACAGTACTTACTGTCCACTGTTGACAGGTGTCTTGGTCATAGAAAGTGTGCCACAGCACTCATGGGGGTTCCAGAGAGGGGTCATCCAACTCTGTTTGGGGTCAGGGAAGGCTACACAGAAAAACTGACATTCTGGATAGGCCTTGGAAGATATATGGGAAGTCCTTCAATAGAGAAGTATAACTAGACAGACATTTCAGAAAGGAGAAAACTTCTTGGAGACCTGCATAGAGACAGGAGCTTGCAAAGGGGAGTGACTGGGATCGGTTCAAAGTTCAGCATGTCTAGAGCTTGAGGTGGGGAAGGAAGTGTCTGGAGCTGGGACTGAAGGGGTAGGTAACAGTGAGGTTGGGAAGTGCATTATATTCCAAACTAAAGGATGTGGATGTGATCTTGTACACAATTGAGTACCAACAGATAAGGGGTTTCCAGAGTGTCCAGACAAAAAACAACCTGGTTTTGTCTGGAGTGGGGCCTGGGAATCTGAGATGGAGGATTTTCTTATTGTTAGTAATTCTCCTCAGTTTCTTTGTTACATCACAATAAAATGCACCCATTGGAAGGGCTCAGTTCAATGATTATTGACAGATATATATACCAGTGTAACTAGTGCCGTCTTAGAGCTGGGCAAAAGAGGCCGTGTTTCATGCCTTGCGTCTCAGGGCTGGGCTGTGCTTCTTTAGCATATTCAAATTCCCTTTTCAGTGCCAGAGCCAACCGCACCAGCAGTATCATTAGGGTGTGCTGCCCAGAATGGGTCCCAGGTCCTGGCTGCCAGTCTAGTGGGTGTGTAATAGCACCTCAAGGTGGCTTTATTTTGCATTTCACTGATGACAAAAGATGTTGAGCCTCTTTTCATGTGTTTATTGGTCATTTGTATGTCATTTGCAGTGACGTGTCATGCTTTGGGTAGAATGTGCAGACAATAAAATGCACCAATTGAAAGAGCACCATTCAATGAGGTTTGATAAATGAACACAACCTTGAACTAGTAACACCCACCTAGAATCTTATCATTATTACTGATCTTTTCAAGTTACCAGCTTTTGGTTTTATTGACTCCTCTGTTGTTGTTGTTTTTACCATGTCATTGATTTCTACTCTTTATTATTTCCATCTTTCTGTTTACTTTGGGCTTAATTTGCTCTCCTTTTTCTAGCTTCTTAAATTTGAAGCTGAGGTCATTGATTTGAGACCTTTCTTCTTTTCTTATATAGGTAACGAGAGTCATAAATTTCCCCCTAGGCACTGCTCTCGAAGCATCCCACGACTTTTTACAAGTTGTTTTACTTTCATTGAAAAATATTTTCCATTCTCTTGGATTTATTCTTTGACCCATGGATTATTTAGAAGTGTCTCTTTTAACTTCAAAATATTTAAGAATTTCCCAGGCATCTTTTGTTATTGGCTTCTTATTTTCTTCTTAGAGGTCAGGAACATACCCTCTATGATTTCAGTACTTTAAAACTGATCAACATGCATTTTAGGGCCCCGCATATGGTCTAACTTGAGGAACGTTCTGTATGCCCCTGAGTAGAATGTGTGTTCTGCAGATATTGGGTGTAATGTTCTATTCATGTCAATTAGGTCAAGTTGATTGATAGTGTTGTTCAAGTCTTCTACAACCTTATTGATTTTCTGTTTACTTGTCTTGTCAGTTATTGAGAGAACTGTTGAACTCTCCAACTATGTGCCTTTATTTCTTCAGTTCTGTCAGTTTGGGTTTCATGTATTTTGAAGCATGTTACTAGGTACAGAAACATTTAAGATTGTTATATTGTACCAATGATGGGTGACTTCTATAACTATACATGCCTTTAATAATGGTAACATTTGATGTCTTATCATTTACTTTGAAAAGAATATAGCCATCCCTGGTATTTCTTTTTAGTTTTAACATACCTAGGTCTTTATACACAGATGTATGTAAAAGATATAATGTTGAAGCCAATTTTGCTTTAAATACAGTAGGATGATCTCTAACTTTTAATTATACTGCTTAGAGTACATTTACATTTGTGTAGTTATTGCTATGAATGGGCTTAGATCACCTGTTTCTCCATTTATTTTCTGTTCTTCCCATCTATACTTGATCACGTTTTCTCTCTTTTGGACTGAGTATTAAAAAAATGTAATTCTCAAATAATTTCAGATTTACAGAAGTTGCAAAGATAGTGCAGAGTACACCCATATACTTTGACCTCAAGCTTTTTTCATTTTAACATCTTCCATAAACATGGTACATTTCTCAAGTTTTAAGAAATGGACATTGGAGTAATAAGATTCACTGAAATATAGACTTCATCTGGATGTTTCCATTAGTGCCTTTTTCTGTTCCAGGGTCCTGTTCATGATACCACATTTCAATTAGCCATCATGTTTCCTTAGGTTGCTGCTGGCTGTGACAGTTTCCCAGGCTCTTCTGGTTTTGGATGACCTGGACAGTTTTGAGGAATACTAGACATGTATTTTGTAGACTGTCTCCCAGTTTGGGTTTGTACAATGTTTTCTCTTGATTGGTCCGTGGTTATACTTTGACTTGGGCATACTATGTGATATTGTTGTAATACATTTTGCTTCTACCTGAAATACACTATTTTTTTTTTTGCTTTAAATATTGACTTATCGGGCCTCCCTGGTGGTGCAGTGGGTTAAACAACACACCATAAAGCAAACCGCTGTCACTGCAGCGCGAGTTCGATCCCTGCCACCAGTCTGGGAGGGGACCCACATGGTGTAGCAGACTTCTCCTGCCTCGCCCGCTGCTCCCCTCAGCAGTGTGTTTCAGTAGATCCACTTGTTCTGCTCCCCACTCTGTCTCTGGTGAATCCTCTTATCTCCCTGGGCTCTGGCCTGTACCCCAGCTCTTGAATGCATAAATAAATCTTTGAAAAAAAATATTGCTTTATCATTTTTGAAACAATTTATTGAAATGAAATTCACAGAACATAAAATTAACCATTTTGAAATGAACAATTCAGAGGCATTTAGTAGTGCATTATTTTAAAAAAAAATTTAAAGGGTGAAAACAAATCTTTTTGTATTTACCTATGTGTTTACTATTTCTAGTGCTCAACAACGCTTTTTGTAAGTCTGAGTTTCCATCTGGTATTACTATTCTAACCTGAAGAAGTTGTCTTAGCATTTCTCATAGTACAGATCTTTGAGTACTTTAAAGACATTACTCCATTGTCTTCTGGCTTGCAGCATTTCACGGAAAAGTCTGTTATCCTGAACCTGGTGCCCCTGTATGTAGTGCATTTTTTTTCTCTAGGGCTGCTGTGAACATTTTCTTTTTATTGTTTATTTTCAGTAATTTACTTATGATGTGCCTAGGCTTAGTTTTCTTCATTTTTATCCTTTTTGAGGTTTGTTGCGCTTCCTGGATTTGTAGTATATAATTTTCATCAGATTTGCCAACTTTTCAGTTATTGTTTATTGCAATATTTTCTGTCTGTAGTTCCTCCTGATACTCTGATTTCACATACGCTAGACTGCAAGATCTTGAACCACAGGTTACTAAGGCTCTGTTAGTATTTTTTTTTAGAAAATAACAGCTTTAATAAGATATAATTCACATACCAAATAATTCATCCATTCAAAGCATACCGATCAGTGGTTTTTAGTATAGATATGTGTAACCATCGCCATAGTTAATTTTAGAATGTTTTTGTCAACTCCAGAGTCCTCATACCCTTTAGCTATCCTCCCAACCCTAAGCCACCAATCTACTTTCTATCTATAGTTTTGCGTATTGTAGACATTTCATATAAATGAAATCATATAAAGTGTGGCTTTTATGGCTGACTGCTTTCACTTAGTATATGGTACTTTAAAGTTCATCTATATAGTAGCATATATCACTTACTTCCTTCTTTTTTATGGACAAGCAATATTTCATTGTGTGGCTTTATCACACTTTGTTTTCCCAGTTCATTCTCTTTTTTTTTATTCACCTTTTTGTCTCTGTGATTCATTTTTGGTAGTTTCTATCATTCTTCTAGTTAACTGGTCTTCTGAATTGTCTCATCTGCTGCGATGCACATCTAATGAATTTTTTAATTCAAGTATTGTATTTTTCACTTCTAAAAATTCGATTTGATTATTCTCTCCCTCTCTCAATTTAAATATAAATATTTAAATATATATCTAAATTTCTTTCAACGCTGTTTTGTGTTTTCTTTAAAATCCTTGAGTACATTTATAATAGCTGTTTTCAAAGTCTTTATTTGTTAATTCCATCATCTTTGTGATTTCTGGCTCTGTTTGTATTGACTGGTATTTTACCTTTGCTATTGAAACAACATATTTTCCCAATTCTTTAAAAGTCTAGTAATTATTTTTTATTTGATTCTAAATATTGTGAATGACTTGTTGAGTGTCTGAATTTTGGGTCTTCCTTCTTCATTCTGGAAGGTAGTTAAGTTATTTGCATATCAACCTGAGCATTTCTAAGCTTGTTTTTAAGGTTCATTAAAGCAGGTCTGGGTAGCATTTATTCTAGACCTAGTTTATCTTTACTGCTAAGGCATGATCTTTCTTGGGGCTTCCTAGATTTTCCCTAGGTTTCTCTTTGGCTGATGGGAAATTAAATGTCTCCCAAATTTGTGAGCGATCAGAGAATTTTAGCTTACAGCTTCTTGGCTATTCTTTGTCTGGTTTTGTGGGGTTTCACCCTATGTATAGCTTAGTATTGAGCAATTTAATCAAGAGAATACCTATGCAGGTGTCAGAGACTCTTTTCCTGTATAAAGCCCTCCTTTCTAGAACTTGATCCTACAAATTTCAGATACCTCAGTCACCCAAACTTCAGTGCCTTTATATTTAATTCAGAGAGACTACAATGTCCTTCTGGAGTTTTCCAGAAAGTACCTGTAGGCAAAAAGCAGGAACCGTCATAAACGTTGTTTTCTTTCTCTCAGGATCACAGTCCTGTACTACCTGTTATCTAAAGACTACAAATAGTTATTTCATCCAGTGTCCTAGGTTTTTTTCTTTAATAATTGGAGGAACAGTCTGATATATTTTACTCCAACATGGTTAGGAGCAGAAGTCACAATAGAGATTTCTAAGCAAGGGAGAAATATGATCATATTGTTTTTAAGGAAAAAGTTGGTCACTGCCTGGTGGTATCTTAGATGGACAAGATGTAAATAGTGAGGCAGAAAAGAAAATTAAGAGGTTATTTAAATTGTCTATGAATGCGTGAATAGTGGTCTTAACTAAAGGAGGGGAAGTCGGGCAGAAGCGATGTGAAAATCTTTGAGCTCTATTTAGGAGGTAGGGCTGGCAGCACTTGCTGTTAAATTAGATGCATGTGGTGGGTGAAGAAAGCGGAGAGTTCAAGATAAACCCTGAGTGTACCAGCTTGAACAAATGGAAAGATGGAAGTGCCCCCCACTGAGATGGGGCCAGGAGAAGATTCTCTCGTTTTGGAGGGGCATATTGTTATTTAGTGGACTGGTGAAGTGGAGATGGAATTCAGTCGTGGAATGTGGAATTTGAGGTGATTGTGAGCCACCCAAGTAGAAAGAGCAGTTGGGTATGTAGGTCTGGGTTTCAGAGGAGAGCTAGGGCTGGATAATTAAATGTGGGGTTGGCATACACATGGTAACTGAGGTCATGGGAGTGGGTATCACTGTCCAGGGAGAGGGTGTCCAATGAGAGAAGGTGGCCCAGAGCAGACTGAATATCTTCATGTACCAGCAGAGAGCTGAACTCTGAAAGAATGGCTCATAATCTAGAGAAGTCATGATGGGGGAGAAAATTGGATTGACCGGCAGTCCTGTTGTTCCTCTTTCTGAAGAATAAAACCTGGGAGAAGCTGCTGTGGGAGCACAGACCCCAAGATTAGGAGGAGGGGTGTGAGAAGAGGTAACTTCACTGTTCTCTGGGCTCTTGACCTCAGGGCATGACCATTAACACTTTGACAAAGAAAAGGAAAATGAGGGCAAACAAAGGCATAATAGAAATGGAAATAGTTTCTAAACCCCAAAGTAGGAGAAAACCTAACATTTGGAGGGAAAAGCAGTAGTTGCCACTGTTTCCACTGGCCAGCATTGTCAACTTGGCCCTGTGCCCTGCAGCTGGGCCCTGTGGGCTGGCCACACTCCAGCCAGCCTACACATCTTCACCCCTACCACTGGCACTGGGAACCATGCCAGGGCCTCCACAGGCAGTCAGCCATGTGGCCAGGCCCAGAGAGCAGAGTAGAAGGACTTTGAAACAATTGGCACAGTCAGAGAGGCGGAGAGGTATCAGCTCAGCATGGTGGCAGTAGAGAGGCCTGGAGCCTGGGCCCAGGTGTCACTCCTCAAGGGACCTCCCTGACTCTTCTTGCCTAAACTCGCTCCTGCTTTTCGGAACTAGTGAACCAGCAATAGTGTCACCTCTCAGATATTTCTCGCGTTTGTCCTCTGTGGCCTATCATTTTCCAGTTGAATCCTGTCTTTCTCACTAGTAGAGATTCCTAAGGCCAGAACTGCTGTTCCCCCTGTTGGTTCAACTTCCCTGTCGTATACCCACTTTGAAAAGACCCTTGGACAGGTTGGCGGGCACCCTTCTTCATCAGCTTTACTGCCAGCCTTGCTGTCGACTCGGGTGTGTGGCACACTGATGGTTGTGGGTGTATCCACAGAGCACCATGAGACCTGGTTCCCCCAAACTTACTTTGCACTCAACTTCTCAAGGACAGAGTTCTTGGATAAAATGAGGTATATCTAAAATTCTTTTTTGAATGAAAATGAATAAATATTTTGGATAATTCCCAAGAATTTTACTTGAGGACACTGGAGACTCCTGAGCTGAGGGGGTAGTTGGTGCAGATTCTCCTCAGCACCGCGGGAGCTGTATGAGCTGGGCCCCTTCTAGGTCATCAGAAAGGAGCACATGCTGCTTGGTCCCTCCCCTCAGACCTGGGAGAACAGCGCTTGCTTGCTGGTGGGTACTGGATCTTCTGGGCGTCAGGGCTCATATGAATCCACTAGGTTGCTTGTTTTGACCACACGACCTTGGCTTTCTGTGTCAGTGTGGGTCCTCTGAGAAGCAGACATCAAAATGGGGTTAAATGTGCAAGTGATTTCTTGAGTGAGATGCCTGTGAAGAACACAGGTGGGAGCAGGAGTAGGCAGAGAGCACGTTGTGCAGGCCCGACGCTGAGAACAGAGAGGGGAAGGAAGGACGCTTGGGTAGGAGGCATCTCAGATGCAGCACATTTCTGAGACAGTCTTGGCTGCATCGATGGGAAATCCTAGAGCAAGGTTTGCCTGCTGGAGCACCGTGTCTTAGGAACGGATCGGGACTGGTATCCCTGCCAGACTCAGTCACTAGCTGGGAGCAGCCTGGAGGAATGCAGCCTTGTTGTGAATGCCACGTAGATCCAAACACCTCACAGCTGGGACTGTCAGAGAACTTTGCTCTCCATGGCACATTCTGAGAGATCTGAGCAGTCATCTCCGGCCCACCGCACCATCCCTGCAGCCTCCTGGTATCTCCACGTTGTCACCTTGCCTGGACCAGTCCTCAGTAGTTTGTTCCTGAGCCAAACACTTCTCCCCTTCTGACTGAATTTCAGGTCAGACGATCTGCCTGGGCCTGCTCAAGCATCACAGTTGGACCTGGCTCCCGAACTGCCGCCTTGCTGGGATGGATGTCCACTCAGGGCAGGTAGGTCATGCGGGCTTCTGGGAAGTGGTTGTGGACTTTGGTTCACCTCCTGGTGGGATAGTGAGTGCAGGGGGTACAGATGTTAACAATAGAGCCCTCAGGAAAGTGGCCACCACTGCTCCTCTCCTTCCTCTGGGCCTCTCCTTCCTCTGGGCCCTCTGCTCTGAGGTGGACCTAGAAACCACCTTCTCCTCCCTTGGCCTTTAAGAAAACACTAGTCTGGTTCCTGGTAGCTGTCTGGGTGGAGGCTGTGAGCTCTCAGCCAACCTGTGAGGCTTGTGGGGGAAGAGGGTGAAGGAATGCAGTGGTGGGTAGCGGGCAGCTGACCAGAGGCAATGGAACTGCTTTTGGAGGGATCCTGAGAGAAAACCCTTCCTCTGAAGGGTAGTCTTAAGGCAGGCCTGGCTGGTGGGTCACCCTGGCTGAGAACAAGGTTCATCTTGGTATTGTGCCTCAAGAACCTGGTCTAAAGCCTGGGACACAGTAGCTGCCAAGCACCTGTTGGTGCCTTCTCCTTATTTTCCCTGCCAGTGACCCTCTTTTCCTCCACTAGAATGTTGGGTTCTTGAGAGCTAGAACCTTGTCATTTTGCGGTCACACCCTAACTCAGAGTCTGAGGTATAACAAATGTGGACACTCAACAAATTGTCTACTGGGCAACAGAGCCCCATGCCTGGGAGCACAAGAGGGAGAAAAGGGGAGACCCTACTCATAAGAGCCCCAGCATGATGGGGAGACACAGTCCCTTACAGAAGAGATGGGGAGCCAGGATTTACTCTGAAATAATCACACATAAGTACCTATTTAAAAGACTGCCATGTGCAAAGAGCAGAGCTGGCTGCAGCTGGCTGGAGAAGGCCTTGGCATTGAGGGGAATGTTGGAATGACTGAGGTGACAAGAGCTCAGTAGGGACAGCTGCTCCGAATTTCCTTTCTCAACTTCTTATTTATGGGGAACACATGTTCTGATCCAGAACTCTGCGGACACATGGTCTGACCAAGAGCTTGGGTATGGGAACGTGGGGCTGGCCAAAAAATCCAACAGGACCTTTCCTAGTCTCCTGCTGGAATGCACATAGTAAGAATGGCCCACATGGAGGCCAGGCTTTCTGCTGGGGTCTTGGCCAAGTTCCCAGGTACTGGGTCTTACCAGGAGGCCTAACGTTGGCCCTCTTGCTTGAGGTTGGCACCACACTAGTCTATCGAGGAAAGAGAAAGACTTCTTGGGCCTTGGAGAGAGCAGCAAAGAACTCTCTGTACTTGGCTCAGCTTGGGTTCCCCACCCCACCCAGACCCACCCCCACCATGGCATCAAAGACCTCCAGGTCCTTAGTGCTGGTCCAACAAGAGAAAATATCAATTCTACTCAGGCATTGACTTTGAACTCCTAGCTGGGGTCATTACCAGCTCCATATGGTAAGTGTCCAGTGAGTAGGTTCCAAGGCTCTCTCATCCTTTGGGGAAGATGATTTTGTGTAGCTTCAGATTCAGTGAGAGCTCATAACTGAGAGAGAAGGAAGCAACAAGCCAGTATCATTCTCGCTGAAGTCTTTAGGCTGCTTTCCTTACAGTGGAATGGTTTTGGCCTGAGCCTTTCACACTCAAATTGAAGCAGGCAGACCAGGGATGGGGGCCACGTGGAGACCAGGATGAAGGTTCAGGAAGGGCTTGGTCTATGGCTGCAATGAAAGAAATTGGTCTGTGCTGGAATAGAATCCCTAGGTGGGACCCTCACTGAGCCATGTCAACCCAGACTGACCAACACAGGCATTTATTTGTCGGTTATTCACAACTGTCTACACTAGGATTTGTTTTATGAATCATTGAGCAAAAGTTTCCAACTGAATATTTTAGTTCTAGCTAAAGTGATGGTGGTCTCCATTAATGCAGGAGTTATGGGTGGAGCAAGAGACTCAACTGAGATTGGCTGTTAACAGTGCCGGTTCTTTCAGCATCTGAGGTTGGCTGAGAGGAGGGTTTAATGAGACCAGTTATTTTCAGTCTGAAGAGAGACTAGGTTGGTCTAGAGCCCCAGAGGGGGCGTTCTGAGGGGGAAGTGATATGGAAAAACGCCACAACGAGGGCTCCAGCAGCGCAATCTTTGGGTTCCTCCTCCTCTTCCTTCTGGCTGATGCTGTGTGCTAAGAATTGCATGTCTTGCTTCATAAGCATTATCTTATTTTGTCCTCAGGATTCCCTATGTAGAAGGTCACATATCACCCCATTTTAAAGATGAGGAAACTGAGGCTGAAGGAAGTTAGATAACTAATCTACAAGTTCAGAACAGGGTTAAGAGTCAGTCCCGTGTCTGTTTGATTCCAAAGACTTAAGCACTGCCCCCTTTTGCTCACTTCAGTTTTTCTTGGGGTCTAGCCTGCTATGGGATTCCCCAGGGAACAGGCAGGCACCAGAGACCTTTGTATTTCTGATGCAAACTGTCCCAAGCATGCCCCATCCAGATCGCCCTTCTTGTCCAGTGCCCTAAAGCTGTTACCCCTGTTGCTTCTCAGCCTCGTTGGGCCTCCTCGGAACTCTTCAGGGCTCACGCAGGCAAGAGCCTGTTCCCCGGTGCAATGTCCTCTCTCCACAGAGCCATCCCCACTTTACTGGAGTGGGGCCACTCACCCCACGCCTCTGCCATATCCCGCCTCTCTGTCTCCCGTGGCCCTGCAGCTCTCCACAGCCCTCCCGCCTCCTGTTCACTGTGGGAGAATCTGGCAGCACGCACAAGAGGTTAGCTGGCCCCTGTCCAGGCTGAGTTTCACTTGGCTATTTCCTCACCATATTTCTAACCTCCCAGGCCCTCTAGAGACCCAATCTCAGTCTTGGCTGATTTTGAACAGTCCGGTTTGAGCTCATCTGTGGATTTCATTAGTGAGCTGTTTACTGGCATCTGACAAAGTTTTAAACGGGCCTGTTCCTGGAGACTGAGCCTGGGGTGGGTGGCTCTGCTTGGGCAGAGTGTGGAGCATGGTGTTCACTAAGCTGAGCCTCCGCCCCGAGCCATATCCACCGCTGAACAGTGCTGGGGTGGCAGCCCGTCTGAGCCTCACTCAAGCGGCTGTTTCAGACTGAGCCTGAAGCTCACCCCCCACACTGGAGCCTGAACAAGAGGGTGGCAGTGGTATGGGCACTGAGAAAGCTGAGGAACTTACTAGGACACTACTTAGAAGTTTGTCTCAAGTGTACCCCCCTTCCCTGCCTTCCTCATTAAGGACTTTAACGCACACCTGGGCCTTCCTGCATTGGAAAGATAGCGTAGAAGTGGGGTGTGGGAGGGGTCTGGTCTGGATCCCACTCCCCATCTTTGCATTGGTCTCTGGCCCTGGCCACAGTGTCATGGTGTCTCCCTGTGGGGGGTTCCTTGGCCACCAGGCCTCCACCGGGGCTCGCTTCCCTGCGCCTTATTATCCTGGTCGAACTGACTCCAGAGTCCCCTACAGGAAGAACATGGCTGACCTGCGGTGTTTATGGCTTGTCTGGTTGGCAAGGAAGGGTCACATTTGCCTCATTTTCAGAAAAGTGGGACTAAAGCCTGGTGGCTGTGT
Organism: Galemys pyrenaicus; assembly: GCA_019455555.1. NCBI lineage: Eukaryota > Metazoa > Chordata > Mammalia > Eulipotyphla > Talpidae > Galemys > Galemys pyrenaicus. Next base: position 249,717 of record JAGFMF010011408.1, on the reverse strand, counting down.
TGCCTCATGTGCCCATTTCTCTCTACTCCAGTGGTGGGGCTGGCACCGAGCTGTCACCAGCTCTCCCCTGGGCCCTCTGTGCTCAATTACAAGGTCTTTAAGGGCAAGACTGTGGCTAGAAAACAGTGAAAAGCGCTCTGAATGGTCGACGGCTAGATTGACACTGCCCAGACTGCTCCCCTAACCAGTCACAGAGACCCAGGGCTCTGGGGTGTTGTTATATTTATTTTGCAGTATCTGCAAGTGTCTAGACTATGGATTCTATTTTGTTTGTTTTTTTCTTTTTTGACTTTAAAATCATGTACAATGTTTATTACTTTTAAGATTGTAAAGGCAGGTGGGACACTCTCCCCTTAGTTCTAGTTAGCAATGATGACTATGGTTTTTTCTATTATTATTTTTCTGTGTCCTTCCATTTTCCCATAGCAGGGCAGAACATTAGGGAGGCAGATAGAGGTGGCTGAGGGCCATGCCATCACGGGTCAACGGCTGTGTCCCTCTGCTTCTCTGCTGTTTATCTGTGTGCCAGGCTATTGCACTGCACAATTCCTGGGGGGGGGTGTGGTATCTGGGGGTATCTATTCAACACAGTGGTAACTACAGACTGTATGCTGACACCTTCCCAAAATTCATATGTTTAAACCCAGTGTGATGAGATCTGGAGATAGGGCCTTTGGGGTAAGTAGATTGTGAGGGTGGGGCTCTCGTGATAGTATTAGTGTCCTTCATAAAAAGAGAGACGAGTTTCTCTTCCTATCTCCTCTTCTGTCTCTCCCCCATCTTTCATGTCAGGATGCAATGAGAACATGTCCATCAGTAAACCAGGGCTGAGTATTCCCAGGAGCTATATCATGATGGTGCCCTGACCTTGAATTTGTAGCCTCCAGATCTATATGGAAAAAAATGTTTGTTTCAGGCCCCCAAACGATGGTATTTTGTTATAGCAGCTTGAACTAAGACAGAAGTCCTTACAAAGGAAGCAGTTCTCTACCAGGTATCTGGAGGGTATAGTTCATCGGGATAGTTTTTCAAGATCAAAAAAACGAGGGTGATGCTGGGGGGTGGAATGGCACCAGGAAAGGTGCAAATGCAAGACCAGCTCGGGGGGCCTGCAGTGAGGCCAGCATAGCTGTTTGACCTTCTGCTTCCCAGTGCCTGGCGTGATGCCTGGCACCTAGCTTTTGCTCGAACATTGGGAGAATGAATGCATCTCCTTGATCCCGGGGCATCATATGCATCTGTGGAGTCCTGGCCTTGTGTCCCCTGCCAGACTGCAAGCTGGCGGATCTGTGAAAGAGAAGGGAACCTACAGGGTCACCTACAGAGCGGGATCATGAACAGAGCTGTACCCGGGTCTCCTGGTCTGCCCAGTGCTTTTCCCATCCCACCTACTGTCCTCTCCAGCCACACTGATCCCCACCCCAGCCCAATCATCACGTTCAGGCAGAGTCACGGGCTCTCACACACATTCCTCAACTCTCTTGTAAGCAAGTGAACTGCTTCTGGTGTGTATCGCTTGTCCCTCCAACTGGATTGTTCGCACCTTCAACATAGAGACTGGGGCTGCCGCACTCCCGCATTCTCCACAGTAACTGATGAGTGGGCAAAACGAGAAAGGAGCCAGAGCTGAAGACATGCAGAAAATCTCAGATTCCTGCCACACCGCCGTTTCTCTCCTTCCCCAAGAGCCTGAAGGGCTCACTTTCCAGGGCTGACTTACTGTAACTTGGGGTTTGGAGCTTCTCCAGGTGCACACCAGTGGGAAATTGATGAAGTAAAGAACCTCCTTTCACCCTCACCTGGGGAGTTTGCTGCCTGGAAAGGAAGAAAAAATGACCCCAAACATAATAAAAGAGAAGATCGCTCTTATTCTCTTATTTTGTGAATAAATGTGTTCCCAAAATATGTGCAGGAATGGAATCTTATAGTTGATGTACTGGGGGGACTGTCACTAGCTGAGGAAATCCTGTGGTGAAATTTTTAATTAGTGTTTTTCCAAATTTTTATAACATTTCCAAATGCAGAAATTATTTTTAATTATAGAAAGATACCAGCGTGCCCACTGCGTCTTCAATCATTGTTAACATCCTGCTGTATTTATGTAACTGTGTTTTGTTGAACCATTTTAAACTTGTAGACATCATAAACGTAAATATTTGCGCATGCAAATAACTTTGAATGTGATGACAGATTTGAACTAATGATATTGACTAATTGAATGTAGTTCTTTTTTCCTGCATCTTTTGCTTCTCAGAATCTGGTTCTATTCATTTGCCAATCATCTAAGGAGTGCACGTAAACGAGTGAATACCAACGCAGAGTAAACTCACACTAATTAGGAAAAGGAATACACATGCTTTACTTGCCATAACTTCTTTTTTAAATTGAGAAATCATACCCTGATGGACGAGTAAGACTAGTTCTCCCTACTCTAGGGATGTGGTGTTGACTTGTATTTAAATCCCATCAGGGATGGCTACCTAGTTTCTCCAATGGAATCCCAAAAGTGTAGTGAATCTGATAGACTGTTTGGGTCTCACTTCTGCCACTTACTGAATGATCTTGGGCACGTGATTTTTACCCAGGAGGGCTTTGCTGGCCCTCAGTTTCCTTGGCTACAAAATGGGGACATTCATGGCAACTACGAAATGTGATACCGAATGTCTAGAGTGGGGATAGATTAAGCTGGTAGAGGCAGGGACTCCTGTGAGAGAGAAGGCAACCCTTCCTAAGGGGACGGACAGGGAACCATTACTCTGGGGGTGCGTTCTTCCCACCATGCCCCCAAGAGTAAATGATTTTGATTTTACCCAATATGAAGGTAGGGCCTGGAAGGTGGGGGGCAAAGCACATTCAGGCTTCTGCCATGAGCATTCTCTGGTGTTCCCCGCGCGCACGGTGTCCTGCAGGCCTGTCATAGTCCCAGCCTTAAGCAAGAGCTCCTTGGGCTGCTTGTGCACTCAAAATAGACCAGTGGGGACGCGGCAAAGCTGGAGGCCATCTGTAGCAGTTGAGGGTAATCTCGTCCTCCCCACCTTGGCCTAACTGAGGTCAGCGGTGGCTGCAGAAGTCTCTTCCAGCAGCGCCACCCCCATGCCTGCAGTTTCTCTCCTGGAGGGAGGGCTTTCTTCAGCAGAGACCCCCAGGGCAACCTTCCACCAATGGGGGATGGGGACCAAAGTAAAATGCCCTGCCCCCTGACCCCCATCCCAGCCATCCCGGGGGATAATTCTGAGGACTGTCCCCAGTCTCCGTTGGGATGGAGCCCTAGTTGCCTCTTCCGACACCCCCCCCCCATGTAATACCTCTTCGTTGGATTCTCTCTCCTCTCTCACTTTCTCTACTTCTGCCCACCTGGGTGCTCCGTGTGACAACTCCACACTCCCCCCTCCCCCATTAAACTATGTAAACTCAAGCCCTTGTCTCTGGGTCTGCTTTTGGAGGGGGGAACCCAAACTAAAACACATTTTCTAATTTCTGCAGTTCACACAAGAGCCAGGTGGTCGGGAAACAGGAGCGTGAGAAAAGCTCATTACAAAGGAGTGGAATAAGCTACCGGACATCTGTTTTCAAAGCACTTTCTTTTCACCTACATTCTTGTTATTCAAAGTGTGGACTTGCTGCAAGGGCATCACCTGGGAGCTGGTGAGAAATGCAAATGCACCCCGGGATGGCTGAATCGAATCTGCATTTGAACAGGGTCCCCAGGTGGTCAGTTCCTAAGGCCTTCACCACCATCTTGCACTCTCTCAAAGGCCCTGTGTAGGGGTTGAACAGTGTCCCCTCTCCCCAATCCGCATCCACCCAGAACTTCAGAACGTGGCCTTGCTTGGACAGGTGGAGGGTATTGCAGATGAAGTTAGTTGAGATGAAGTCATGCTGGAGCAGAAGCACCTGCCCTCGGTGGCTGAGCCCCTAACAAGATGGACGTGCAGAGACACAGGAAGGCACGTGGCAGAGACAGGATTGACACCACTTAACCCCAAGAACTGCAAGAGCCACGGAACTGGAAGCCACAAGGGAGGCTCCTCCACCAGGAACCTGGAGGGTGTCCAGGAACATGGAGGGTGTCCATGCCGCATCTTCATTTTGGTCTTTTATTAAGCTCCAGGATTGTGCGAGAATATATTGAATATATTTCTGTCCTTTATCTAAGGTACTGAGTTTGTGGGGCTTTGTTATGGCAGCCCTTGGCGATGAATATAGCCTTACTCCCCGTTCACACACACAAAAGTGCAAAGCTAGCTCGTGACCCAGGCACACTTTGTACTGCTGAATGTGCAACACCCCAGCAGCCTTTCAGAGCCCGTTCTTAGCCTGGCCTCCACTCCGAGTCGCCACCCAGGCCTCGGAGGTGGGCATAGGAACACGTAGCTCAGGTGAGCAGATGACTCGGGGCTAGGAGGTGAACATGTGGGGTTTCCGGAAGATTTAGACAGGTTAGAACAATGGCCCTAGCACGAGGTGATGGAACCCCACAGGAATGAGAGGAAAGCTTAGCATTTAGGTTACAAAGAACAACTATCCAGAAACAGGATAGGGAAGGCCAGCTTGACAGCTGCTCCGAGGGAAACGAAAATTGGGGCGGGCGGGTGGGTGCTTTAGGTGACCTCAAGCTCAGCTGGAGCGGGCATGTGATGTATTTAGTGATAAAGGACAACCTGTAGCTGTGGTAACAGAGATGGCACGTGCCCAAGAGAGGGGACAGCGTATTTAGCTTCTACTTTGGGCTACTCACACCACCCTGCAGACCGGAGTCAAGGCAGGGCTATCATTTTGTAAAGAGGATTCCAAGCTAAAGGGCCTGTGGGTGACTGCAATGGATAAGCTCAGATGAACTGAAAGTAGCTGCCATGTCCTGAATCTTCCTAGCTGCCAGAGACTGTGCTAGGTGAGGCGAAAAAGACAGACACAGTCCCTGTCCTCAGGAAGCTTACAGTCAGCTGGGCAGTAAACCTGGAAGCAGATAACACATGTTTACTTAGAAATTTGCAAGTGCGGAGGAAGAGTGCCAGGTGCTATGAGAGAGCCAGACCCACCTGCGAGCAGGTCCTTAAATAAGCGCCATTTTCATCTTTTTCGTTGAAACTGAAGTAACACTGGCTTACTGCATCATGATTCAGAGGTATAGGAGAACACCCTTCGGATGTAGGTTACCACACCACACCCACCACCATGACACCCATAGTCCTCCACCATAGTCTGTAGGGTCCGCTCCATACCCTGCACTCCACCCTCTACTCTCTCCTCTGGTAACTTCGATTCTATAGTCAGATTCGTAGGGTTCATTTTGGTTTGGTTCTGTCTGACCCTTTGTTTTGTTTCTCTGTATTTCACACATTAGTGACCCATCTGCTCTTTGGCTTTCTCCTTCTGACTTATTTCACTTGACATCATCTTCAGTTCCATCTATGTTGTTGAAAATGGCATAAGTTCATCTTTTTTTATAGTTAAAGAGTATTCCATTGTGTATATATACTGCATCTTTTAGATCCACTCACCTGTTTGGGGGCACTGAGATTATTCCCATAGCTTTGCTATTTTAGATAATGCTGCAATGAACACAGGCATGCAGACACCCCTTTGAGATAGTATTTCTACATTCTTTGGAAGATATGTAAGTCCCATCTGTAAAAAGGTCCCATCTGTGTCATGGGGAAAGGAGGTGAGGGTGAATAAAGTTATATATATACCTAGGAGATACCTCGGAGTGGAACTGCAGGATTATTTTCATCTTTGAGTTAATATATGAAGGCTAGCAGTTATCCAGGGACCAGTGGCCCCTTTAAAACAAAAGCAGGTTCAAAGGCCCTGGGGCACACTTGAAGAGCAGGGAGAAGAATTGTATGAAGGGTTATGGCTTGGTTCAATGAAGTTCTAGAGACGTTATTCTGGCCATGTGATGGGGAACAGAGGGAGGGGGCAAGAGTGGGTGCAGGGAGACCAGTCAAGAGGGGGTCCTAGCCAATCCACGTTAAGTTCCTGTTGCTGCTATAACAAAGCACCACAAACTTAGTGATTGAAAACAACACAAATGTATCCTCTTACAGTTCTGGAGGTTGGAAGTCCAGCCTAGGTCTCCGGGCTGCGTCAAGGTGTCAGCAGAGGTATGTTCCTCCTGGCACTTCTAGGGAGATTCTGTTTCCGTGCCTTTTCTGGTTTCTAGAAATTGCCTGTATTTCTTGACTCATCATACTTTTCTATCTTCAAAGCCAGCAACTGAGATTTTCTCAGGCCCCATTCATTCTAAATCTGACTCTTCGCTTCCCTCATTCACTTGTAAGGATTCTCAGGATTATGCTAAGACCATTAGCCGAGGACAACCAGACAGCCGATGAAGTTCAGACAGCTGATGAAGTTCTCTGCTATTAATGAAAACACAGAGTCTAAATGAATTTGCAGAGGGGGACGCTGGGGAGAGGGCCATCGAGAGCAGTTCTGCCTTTCACTCTCCAGCCCAAGCTTTTATTAACTATATGAACAAAGGAACAAGAAAACAGCGCACAATTAACAAATTAATACGTTACTGTTGAAACAAGTTTTTCTAGTTAGTAGGGCACATACGCACAAACCGGTATGTCCTGAGAGCAGAGTCAATTCTGTGAAGTTCTTTTTGTAGAACTTCTAACCTCCTGGAACTCTTTGCAGAGTGAACAGGTGCTATCAGAAAACTCCGGCTCCCTTTAGGGCAGCAGGCTGCCAACAGCCATCCATATAATCCAAATTGCGGAGTAGGGAAGTACCTGTTTTCTTTTTCTTTATTTATTTTATTGAAGTACCGTTGGTTTACATCCTTGTTAGTGTTTTGGAAGTATAGAATTTCCCCCCACGGGTGTAGTCACCTTCCTACTCACTACCAAAGCACTCATAGTCCTTCACCATAGCTGTTGTGCTTTTTCTACCCTGTTCTCACTTCTGCCCCTCCCCCTCTGGATGCCTCAGTTCTGTGGTCAGCTTTCAAGGGTTGGTTTTAAAGTTTGTCTTTCTCTGAGCCTTTGTTTGCTTTGTCTGTATTTCATATACAAGTGACACCATCCAGCATTTATCTTAATCCTTCTGGCTTATTTTGCTGAGCATAATCCCTTCAAGCTCCATCCGTGTTGCTGCAAATTGCATGATTTTTATCATTTTTGATTGCTGAGTAGTATTCCATTGTGTATGTATACCACATCTTCTTGACCCAGTCATATGTTTTGGGGCACTTGGATTATTTTCCAAGCTGGGCTATTATAAATAGCGCTGCAATAAACATAGGAGGGGACTCCCTGTTTCGAAGTCAGCTGATTAGCAACTGCCTTTCCCCTTCCCGCGTAACATAACACATTCTGGCAATTAGAATGGAGCTCTGAGGATTAGAATATGGACATGGGGGAGCATTATTCTGCTGAGCACAGGTTCCTTTTTACATATTTAACCTCATTCACTCCCCAGACCCTCTCTCCACACTCACAGAAGTGACCTACCTGAGGTCACACAGCTGGGAAATGTCGGATCCAGAGTCAGACACCACACTGTCTGACTGCAGATTTTACGGTCTTAGCTTCTGTCCCATCCTGCCTCTCCATGACGATAAGGCGGAGGGTACAGGGGAGCTGGCTTTCAGTGTTTGCTGGGCTGGCTGTTACTGGCACATAGGGCCTGGTTCTGAGTGACTCTGGAAGGCAGACCTAGCTCAGTGATCGCAAGCAGGTGAATTCCTGTTAACAATTCAGAGTGTTGGAGCAGGAGGGAACTTGCAAAATCATCTAGTTCAGTTTCTTCTAAGGAAATCAAGGCCCAGATAGGGAAGTATTTACCAAAAGCCACACAACTTATTCGGAGCCTAATTAAGAATTTCCTGACGATTCCAGTCCTCTCAGCAATGGCATCAGCTGCAGTATTGAGGGCCTCCTCATCACCGGAGGGAGCTAGACACAATCTGATGGGGACCCTGGGCCAGGCGCAGGTGTTGCTGGCTATTGTGAAGCACATTTCCAGTGATTTTCTAATTAACCACGAATGTCAAAGTTTGGGAGTGATTTCCTTGTGTTAATAACTCAGAATTCTTTTTTCTACAGTAGTACCATTCATCCATTTATCCTCTGGCACAAGTTTTTTTAAGTTGAATTTATTAACTTTCATACATTAAAATCACCCTTTCACATGTATATGTGTACAACGAGTCTTAGAAAGTCACATAACCAGCACCACATTCAAGATAGTCAGAAAGTTCTCTGTGCTTGTCATTTTGAAATTGTTTATTTTCAAATAATTGTAGACTCACAGGAAGTTGCCCAAAAAAAGGACAAAGAGACCCCATATATTTTTCATACAGCTATGCTCAAAGACATCTTACCCAACTCTAGCACAACATCAAGCCAGAAAAATGACATTGGCCCACTAGCTGAACTGCAGATCTTATTCAGATTTCAAAGTTCTTCTATGTACTCATTTGTATGTGCATGCTTGCATGTATGGTTCTATGCAATTTTATCCCATGCACAGTTATGCAAAATCACCATCATAAAGAAACTCCCCAGTGCTACTTCTTCAGTCCCACCCACCCCCTCTCTCAAGCCAGCCATCTCCTCCTCCTCCTAGCCACGTCATCCCCTGATCCCCTGACAACCATTAATCTGCTCCTTTGCCCTTTTCATAGGCTTTCTTAATTGCAGTTTTAATTAGAAAATAAATCGATGAGTATATTTGTGTCAGAAAAATCAAAACTACTCAGATATTTGGTAGAACCCAGTGAGAATCCTTTCTCCTCTCAGTGCCTTTCTGAGAGTAACCACTGTGAAGTGTTTGGGTATCCTAAGATTTGTTTATGTAGTTGCCTGCTCTGATGGTTAATTTTATGTGTTAACTAACGGCTGCCCAGCTTAGAAGTTATGTCTGGGTGTGTCTGGGAGGGTATTTCTGGATGAATTGGCTCTTGAATTAGTGGACTTGGTGAAGAAGTGCGCTCTCCTCCCCAAGTGAGAATCTGGGTGGAACAAAAGGCAGAGGAAGGGGTGGGGTGGTTCAGTTCCCTCCTGCCCACCTGCTTGAGTTGGGGTATCAGTCTTCTCTTGCCCCTGGACTGGGCCTTCGATCATTGGCTGTCCTGGCTCTCTGGCCTTTGAACGAAGACTGGACTTGCATCACTGGCGTTCCTGGTGTCCAGCTTCTAGATAGCAGACTGCAGGGTTTGCAGCCTCCTTGATCATGTGAGCCAATTGCCACACATCTCTATACCTCTATCCCTGCATCTTATTGGTTCTATTTCTCTGGCACTCTGATTTACCCACATGTGCTGTGCACACACCTCTACAAATATGCGGTTGGGTGTGTCTATCCAACATGCACGTTGGAGCTGATGTTTTTTTTTTAACTTAACTGTATGTCTTGGAAAATGTTCTATAGCCATATATTCGTTCCCACTTCATTTAAAAGAAAGTTCTGCATTGCATTCCACACTCTGGCTGTCCTGTAATTTAGTTAACCAATCCCTTGCTGGTGGCTGCATCAGCCAGCCTTTGTGTGCACAGGCAAAGCCTTCTCAAAGTTGGGAGGCTGTTAGCTTCAAGAGTGGAGGAAGAGGGGTGACGTTCTAGCTGATAGGCAGTCTCCCAGAACCCCAGCATGGCAGCAAGTTATCCATGTGAATCTCAGCTGGGATGTGTTCGTTCTGGAGGCTGACAACCGCTGCGCTTGAGGATTTTGGCAGACCTTTTTCGCTCCAACGGTTTGAAAGTCTCCAAATTAGCCAAGGTCATGTCATACCACCAAAATTATTTCTCTGGTCCACTAACTCCTGGGTCCCCAGTCTGCCTCAGCCAACTCCTTAGGTTCCATGAAAAGAAAAAAATGGAGCCTGGGGCCCTTTTATTTTGGGGAAGCCAAGCATTGTTTTGATCAAGGCTGTTTTGACTTAATGCTTCCCAGGCCCAGAGAGACTATATGCCACCAGACACTACTGCACAATGGATATATGTAGCTAAAAAATAATCAGGCTGTCATCTGCAGCCGGGGTGGTGATGAGTTCATTTCCTTCTAAGAGAACGAAGGCCCAGAGCGGGGAAGTACATACAGCTGGGCATTAGTAGCCCAACAAAAAACTTTGTAACTGGAGTAAGGAGTGCCTTCCTCCATCCAGACTGCGCATGCTCCATGGGAGTATGGCTCTGTAGGTGGGGTGTTGGAGCCATGCAGGATGGAATTGCTAGTTCTGTGTCAAACCCTTGGCTTAGCCTCAAACTCCTGCCTGGATGAGCTCTTCCGTACCTGGGCAATGGTCTTACTGCAAAATTCTGGGTACCCCAATCCAACCAGTTCCATAAGCATTTTACTCATCAGCTCTCCCACTCCTAGGAGCTCACCTGCTGTAAAGAAGGAAGTGGTAGTTAAGAACCAAATTAAGAGATTGTTAGCATGTTCACGGCACTTTTTTGCTCTCAGAGTATTTTCCAGTTTTATTTGCTCATCACATGGATACAAAGAGCAAACTATAAATTTCATATTGCTGAAGCAGAGAAAATGAGGTGTGCTGAGAGAGTGAGGGGTTTGCCTTAGTTCACGGATGCATCCAATTGGGTAGAGAGTCTACACAGGGGCCTTGGTTTCCTGACTCTCAGCTAAAGGTTCTTGCCAGCACAACCAGGTCCCTCCTCACCTGCTTGCCGGGGCCTTGTGCTCAGAGCCCCATCTGCTCCTGCGACCCCCTCAAGGAGACACTACATATGATCCCCGCTCTGTCCTGCCCTTTACGACCAGAAGCCATGAGAACCTGAGGTGCCATGACCCTGGAAGGAAGAGGACAGTTCAAGCCAACAGAATCCAGATGCTCAGGGCCCAGATGTGGAAACCCGCAGTCACTGGTCTGAGCAGCCTCAACCAAGTGGGGGCAATTCCTTGGCCCAGGAAACGTGAGCATCCGTGTGCTTCAAACGGTGGCCAAATGCTGCTTGCAGTGGTCATGGGAGTCTTCAGGGAGCTTTAAGAAAGAGGCAGAACCCCCAACTGGGGCTTGAAGGAGGTGGGACTCCAGCTGGGGAAAGAGGAGGGCACTCTGGGAGGGGCCCGATGGCAGCCAAGCTACACAAGCAAAACAGTAGAAGCTGGTCTGAAGGACCCAGGGAGCTCTGCTTGCTGAAGGAGAAGGTTCATGTGAAGGGAAATGTCAAGTACACTTGCGTGGGAGTGGTTATCTTCCCAAGATGAGTGCAATCCTTTCTCCCATCCCACATGTGCTTCGGATAATGTGACTAGACACTGCGCCCTTGAGATGGAGAGCCCAAGGTCCTCTCCCCTAATGCTGGAAAGGTTCATGACTATGGTAGAAGTGAAGTAGGTGACTTTGGCGCTTAGGTCATAAAAGATGGAGCTTGGGGCCTCCCTGGTGGCGCAGTGGGTTAAGCAACGCACTATGAAGCAGACTGCAGCCACTGCAGCATGAGTTCAATCCCTGCCCCTGGCCAGGGAGGGGACCACATGGCACAGCAGACCTCTCCTGCCTCACCCTCTGCTCCCCTCAGCAGTGTGTTTCAGTCCATCTGCCTGTTCTGCTCCCCACTCTGTCTCTGGTGAATCCTTTCACCTCCCTGGACTCTGGCCTGTACCCCAGCTCTTGTATGTATAAATAAATAAATCTTTAAAAAAAAGATAGAGCTTGCACCCTGCTTGCTAGAACATTCTCTCCTGAGCCTGAATCACCCTGTGATTTGTTCAGTTGCCACCACGCTGTGAGGAAGCCCAAAGCAACCCACAGGGAACAAGCGCATACATTAGTCACTGAGACTCTATGGGGAGAGAGGGGTCTGCCCTGTCCCCAGCAGCTCCAGTCCATCTCCCCACCCCCCACTGTTCCAATTCCACTCACTCGAAGCCATAACTACCCCATGAGCCCTTCCCAAGTTCCTGGCCCCCCGAACCACACAATGTAATAAAATGGATTGCTAGTCTTAAATCATTAAGTCTTGGAGCAACAGACAAATGGGGGTGAAAACCAAGTCGTGTTGTGCAGACCCAGCACTGATTTGGGAGTCGGAAGAGCAGGCTTTGGGATCACCTGGCCAGTAACTGGTTGCCTGGCCTTGGCCTTGGGCAGGAAACTTCTCTGGGTCTCACTTTCATTATTTGTAGAAACAAGGTGTTAGGATGAAAATGATTTAGAAAACCCTTTTAGTTCTAAAAACTGTGTTGTGGTGATAAACCTCAGAAGTTTTGGAACTTTCATCCTTGAGCAATGGGGAATCAAAGGGAAGAAGCCCTGGGCAGACAGAAGGCTCTAGAGATAAGAAAGAGTGGAAGAAGACAGAGTTGGGGAACCCTCCTTCTTGCTCAGTCAATTTCAAGGTAGGCAATGAAGGATGAGAAATCCCCAAAGAGACACCCGACAGGAGGAGGAGGGAAGTGTAGCTTGGGTAAGTCAGGAGTAGGCCCCTGCTGACCAAGGTCAGAGCCAGAGGCTACAAGGGTGGCCAAGGGCCCATTATTTGGAGAAACGGTCTCTGTGGCCTTTCCCTTCTCAGACCCACTCATGCCTTGCTTACCAATGACCAACTCTTGTGAGAGATGCAGCATTAGGTGACTTTGTCCTTGTGCTGATGTCATAGAGGGCAAGCACACAACCCCAGCTGCCAGGGCCTACACATGTGGGCTCTATGGTGGCCCATCACTGACTGAGACGCTGCCACGTGGTGCACAGCTGCATTCATGAGCTCCCTCAGCTCTGTCTTCCTAGCGGGACATTTTCTGATTTCCCACCTGTAGAACAAAGGCACAAAGCTCACCGCTTGGCTCCAACTGGAGCTGAGGGTAGACTCCAGCCTGTGCCCACTGCTCAGATGTCAGGGGCCTCAAGCAGTAACCACCACAAGTAGCTGAGCCCAGGGGGAGAGCCAGGTCAGAGGCTCTGGTGACTTCTGCAGGCCTTTTATGGGTCTAGCCAGGACGCCTAACCCTGGGCCCTGTTCTAGCACCTTTAGCTATAGAGAATTTAGGTTACAGGGTTCCGCTGCAACAGCATCTTTAGACGGTTAGAGGTACCCAGGCTCTGGTCTGTGGACAGGAAAACAATGGGCAGGCTGGTGCCAGTGGGGATGGGTAGGTTTGCTTCCTAGCAACAAAGGGAGTGTTTGAATGGCAGAGTGGGGAGGGGGGTGGCAGTGCTCTGGGACTGTCTCAGTTGGTTATTTCTGCTCTTAGACAAATTCAGGCAGCGTGGGGACTTGGGTTTGCCTGCAGCCTGTGGCTAAAACACCCCAGAGAGTGAAAGGGGATGTGTTTCTGCAGTCCTGGAGCGAAGGAGTTGGCCTTTTCTACACCAACTCTGGCAAATGTTCACCAGCTCTCTCAAAGCCTTTGAGAGAGCTGCAAGAACTGGAACTGGAAAAGGCATAGGAAGGAGCAGGAAAAGTGTAGGGACAGCAGAGTCATCTGAAACTGGCTGTGCAATCCAGCCAAAGCCGAATCCTGTCTTCTCTGGAGGGCGGTCAAGGACACAGCTGAAGCCTGTTTGCAGCCCCCCCCCATCTCCATAATAATAGCTCCAAACATTTATTGAGCCAGGCACTATTTTCAGCCTTTTCCATGAATTATCTCATTAATCCTTCACTACAGCCCTAGGAGGTAGGTCTGTTATTATTCCTACTTTACAGATTAAACAATAATATTTTAAAGCCCCCCCCAAGGGACACAGAGGTTAAGCAAGTTTGTAAATGGCTCAGCTAGGGCTCTGAACCCAACCAGTTTGGCTCAAGAAAATGACACCTAACCACTGGGCTTCACTACCTGTCACACGACAGCCTGATTCCATGGTCCCGCCCTCTGGGGTTGCCCTCTGAATAGTTCCTTCAAGGCTTGCCCTCTTGGGGCCTACCTCTTGCTTTGCATATTATGACAGCCACCAATCTAAGTGCTTACTCTGCACCAGGGGTCCTGCTAAGCACTTCACAGGGTTTCTTTGGCATCATCCTTGCAACCACCCCGCAGGCTAGGTATTGTAGCTCTCTCCATTCTACAGGTGAGGGAATGGAGGTTCCAGGGCTTTCATAACTTGGTCGATGTCAAGCTAGTAAGTCCAAGAGCCAGGATGTAAATTTGAACTAAGGTCTGTCTGATTCCAAAGCTCTGAGAACACATTTTATTACTTCACTGAACTAACCAAAATTTTATAGTTTGTCTGCCATATGCCAGGGACTGTGCTTGGCACAGGTGGGTACACACAGTGGCAAGATTTCTGACTCGATCTTTCCAGCTTAGACTGCTTTTTAGAACGACACTCATGAATTTCAAACTGCCTGTTGGACATTACAGCAGGTCCTCAAATAACGTCGTTTCATTTGATGTTTTGTTATAATATTCATGAGAAGAAGAGAATCCTGGCCATGTTTGAATGAAATGGTGTTATTGAGAAACTGGTTTCTTTCCACTTCATTTCACCTGAAGTTGCAGTTTCTAAGGACCCACTGAGAGGGTTAAGTGGGACTCACAGTTCTGTCTCACAGAAACATGTTGAAAACAGAACTCTTCACATGTCCTCCTAATTGCTTCACCCAAGTCTTCCTCAGTCCCAGATTGGTATCGCCATCCCTGAAGCTGCTCAAGCCAAAAATATACAGGTCATCTTTGACTCCTCTCTTTCTCTCACCCCCTGCACCTAATCTATCTATCTGCTGGACTGTATCTCCAGACACATCCTAAATCTTTTCTCTACGCCCTTTCCCCCACCAATCCATTTCTCCATCCCATGATCTTAAAACAAGATCTTAAAGTCAGCCTGATCTTAAAACCTCAATCATCTCACTTTCATACCCTCCTGTTTCCAACACACCAGAGGATCCCTGTGTGCTTGTTCCCTAAGGGTCTTACCCTGGCAGACCACCATGCTGTCACCCCAGTGTCCTGTGTCATGGGCCTACCCCCGTGTTCTGTCCCTCTAACGTGCCCAAGTCTTTCACTCCTTTGAGCTTCAGCTCATGTACCTCCCTCCACCTGGAACCTTCTCCCCTGGATCTCAAGTAAATATCACCTCCTCAGAGAGGCCATCCCGACCACACTTGCATCAAGTAGCCATTCCTTTCCTCTGCATGGCTCCAACTGTTATAGAATATTTTCTTTTCCTACCTACCTCTCTCCTTCGGGAGCAAGCAGCTAACTTCTGATTCATCATCTTCTCAGCATCTTAGATACCAGCACATAGCACCCAGCTTAGTCCCCAGCACATAGCAGGTGCTCCTTATAGTGGCAGAAGTTGGTGGGTAGAGCAAGGAGGAGGACAGAGAGCAGCGAATGATTCTCAGGAAATGGCAAAGGAATAACAGTCTGGAAGCAGCAGAAGGGAGTAAAGAACATGCTGACCTTCTTCTGGGTCCGGGGCTGGGGAGGAAGAGGCATGAAGCCTCCCTGTTTCAGCCTTGCCTCTCCTTAGACAAGTCACTCAGCTTTGCTGGGCCATAGCTCCCTCCCTTGAAAATCAGAGTTGTGTTGTCTCTGCGCAAACCCGCCTGTGTCTTCCCACCTTACTCTAGGCAAAAGCCAAGGTCAATGCAATGGCCTCTAGGTCCTCTTCCCCCTAGCACGGTCCTCCCAGGACACCACCAGCCTCAGGCTCTTCCCTCCATTGCCGCCCCTAACACCATGTCTTCTCTTGTTACCTAAGGGTGCAGTTGCTCCAGCCTCCTAGGCGCCTTCTTCCAAGGGGACCGTGCACTTGCTCCTGTGAGTCTAAATTAGTCAGCCTGTTGGGGGAAGGGTCGTCCTGAATGGATTACACAGATAGGTTTATGGACTCCAACCCCCACTCCAGAACCACAAATCCGATAATATGATTATCGAAGAGTGGATCCCTGGGACCTGAAGGTGGAGTCAGGCAGCCAGGCTGGGTATAAAACCAGAGGTGAGCCTCAGGCTCTCTCTTCTTCCTTTGGAGCCATCTCACTTGATTCAGAGCCAGCTTTCAATGCTCCATTGCGTTCCACCTCAGAAAATCTGGTAGGATATTTATGGATTTGTATCCTTCTCTTCCCTTGGTGTTGTTACTACTTTATTTCCCTCCTTTTGTAAATTAAAACCCTTTAATAACTTTTGTCGCATGTGCCTGCAGTTGGGGCTTATTATAAAAGCCTTTTGAGCGCGCGAGTGAGGACCCAGTCAGGGAAACCCATTTTATATTAGGCTTGCCCTGTAACAAGCACAGGCCCTTTCGCGTCATTCCCAGGTGGGGGAACTCCCTCTCCTTAATAGTCTCATCTTCATGTTTATGATGCGTCTGTGAAGTAGTGTGTCAAACGAGTGGGGTTAGGCCAGGAGTAGGGTCTCAAACTGTTTCCCAGACACCCCATACCAGCCAAACTAGATTGCTCACACACTCACCTTCCCACCGCTTTCTGCCTCTGTCATTCCTTCTGACTAGTCCTAGCCCCACCGTCTCTGTGCTCAAACAGATCTTCCGATTCTCCAGGCTAATGTTATGTTTTCATGCCCCAAGACCCAATATTTTTGAGCTTCACGTGAATACTTGCTCAAATGCTTGAGCCCATCCACACTGCTCCTTTAAGGAACATATTGATCTTGGCCTCCGGCATTTTAGCGGCCTGAGTTGGTTGACCTTTCGTCCAAGTAAGAACAAAAGGCAGGCATGCAGGCATTCTTCTCCACCAGTGTCACGGTACCCAAAGCTCCCAGACCTGAATTTTCCTCTGCAGCACAGGAGCCTGGCCTCTGCATACTGGCTGAAGAGCTCAGCCTTAACCCTCCTCCCACAGTCTGTTGGGAGCACAGCTGCCAACCCCAGCCTCGGGGGAAGGCTTGTCACCACCGCACTGCGGTGCTAGCCCGTTGATTCTGTGCTGGACAACGGAGAAGTGAAGAAAGCAGAGGGCTGGCAAAGTGAGAAAAAGCTAAGGGTTATTGAACTGGCTATCCCAAAGTATCAAGAACAAGTCTCAGGGGAAGACTTCAACAAGCAAACTGGAAGAAGTGGGGATAACAAAAGGGGGAGGCTTAAAAGAGTCATGTTTAAAGTTGCTCTGTTGAGGGTTGATGTCCAGGCCCAAGGTGTGACTGTAGGAGAATGGAGCTTCAGCAGGCACGTGGAAGAAGGCGAAGAAGAGGAAGAGAAGGCGTGGAGAAGCCAGGTTGAGGGGGAGTGGAGTACTCTTTTGCACCTCGCGCTGGAGCCTCTGTGGCTACCACCTGCAGCTTTGCTTTGCTCTGGTTTTGTTGTTGTTGCCAAAAGCACTTGGGAGTGTGAGCGTGGGGCAAGAAGCCTATAATTGTGAACACCCGGGCCAAGGAGTGAGAGCACGGGGAGGAGCTGGGAGGAGCTACCTATAAGTTGGGATGCCCAGGGCGGAAATCGCAAAGATCCTCAGGAGAGAGAAGCCAGAGGGAGGTCGCGGGAGGTCACCAAGGTTCGGGGGAGGGGGGAATCTCGGTTGCTGCCTGCTTCCAGGTCGGTCCCGCTGCCCCTGGCCTGCCTGCGCCTGGTCCCCTGCTTCAGCGCTAAAGGCCTGGCAGGTCTACCAAGGGCTCCAAGATCCTGCTCTCTTTCCCCGAAGATCCTGCTCTCTTTCCCCGAAGATCCTGCTCTCTTTCCCCGAAGATCCTGCTCTCTTTCCCCGAAGATCCTGCT
>JAGFMF010011408.1:218048-231999 GCA_019455555.1 Galemys pyrenaicus | reverse complement strand
GCTCTCTTTCCCCAAGTCCACTGTGAACCTGCAGGCCGGCCCTGCACTTGCTGGCCCATACCCCAAGCCATTGGAAGGGTGGTCCAGATGAATACTGAAGTTACCTGTGATGAAAGGGTGGGGGGAGTGTGGTGGAGGTGGGAGGTGGAAGAGAGGAAAATCATGGACTGCTTTGCCAAAAATCTTTAATGAAATTGAGAGAGAGAGAGGACAGCAACTGTGCAGGGGAACAGTTAGCTTAACCCAGCAGAACTGACCGTGGGAGAGCAAGCAGTTAAGTGTTAGGGTTCTTCAAGGTCTCTGTCCTAGTTCTCTTGCCTTTGTGCTTCTCTCCCCAAGTGTTCGATTCACTCTGTGGCTTTAAAGTATCTATTTGGAAAGTCCCTAAATTTACATCGCTATCTCGAATCTCTCTTCTGAACTTCAGACTGCTTATCCAACTGTATTTGATATTTCCACTCGAACCACACGTACACGACCTTTTGTAGGGTAAATGGAGCGGTCAGCGGTCAGGCTTTTTTCCACCTTCCTGTTACTATCTCCTACAGCTGCCACCTATGGCCAATGCAAAAAGTGCTTGGAGCATAAGCATGGGACATGCACACCTCTGACTGTGGACACCTGGGCCCAAAGTACAGGCTGGTGCGTGTGTAAATGCTCACACCTGTGCCAAGAGCGGGCCCGAGGCAGAAGCAGTAGCTAGGCTACAGGACGCTCTGAGGCTAGAGTACAAGCTGACATTAGACCGTCAGAGGCCAGAGAAAAAGCGCAAAGACTTGCTGAGGGCTGGGGGTCTCATTGCCTGCCTGCCTCCCAGGCCCCTGTCCGGCCCACACTGCCTCCTTGCACGCCAGCCTCCCCGCCCAGTGTGCCAGTGCACCTCGTTCCCTGAGAGCATCAAAGCCGGTGAAACCCACTGAGGGCTCCAGGACTCTGTTCTGTCTGCTGAGTGTACAGTGAGCCTGCCCCGTGCAGGTGTACAGTGAGTATACGCGGCCGCAGGCCTTCCTTCCACAAAGGTGCACTTCAGTCGTCTGTCACTTGTCTAATTCAGAGATGTAGACATTACCCGGGACAGTTCTCGCCCCCTCTCTTCCCCATGTCCGATCTGTTATTCTGTTGACTGCACCTGCTAGTAGCTCTTAAATTCGTCCTCTGTCCCTAGCTCCCGTTGTCTCTCACTAATGACTGCGCTGTGACCCCCACCAAGCTGCCCACTCTGGCGCTGCTGTTCATTTGAAAGTGCAGCTCTGATCGCACCTGCTCCATAAGCACATCGGTGGCTTCCTATGGTTCTTAAGATAAAGTTCAAAAGCCTCAATGTGGCTCTACGTGATTCTCATCCATGACTCAGCATTAGCATTACCTGGGGCTACTTTACGCTATTGCTGACTAAGTCCGGCCCCAAAGCACTGAATGTGAGCCTTGGGTGGGAACCCGAGCTTGGGTATGTCTTTTAACCTTCCCTGGGGATTCAACTTCCAGCCAGGACTGGGAACTTCTACAGATACTTTCTTGCTTCTCCACCTTGACCTTGGTCCATGTCCACCCTGACTGCATTCTGGTCACACTGTCCAGCTGTCAGGCTCTGCCTAGTGTCTACCCTTCCTCTGGCCCATCTGGTCATCTAGTTAGTGACAATCCATCCTTCAGCCTGCCCTTCCCACCCCCATGTACACTTCCCATGTACACATGAAATCGGGCTCCTTCCTGGCTGGCACTCACCGGATTGCACTTGTATTCATTTTGGTGATCGTTTCACTCCTGTCCATAGCCTCCACTAGGCTGCCGGCTTCGCTGAATGCAAAGTAGTTAGCGTAGTGCCCAGCGCGATAAATAACTGATGCGTGAACAAACGTGAGGTAAGAAGAACTTGAAACCATTGGGCCAGTTATGTTCTTTGATCACAAACTGAATTCCTAACCTTGGTCATAAAGTGAACCCTCCAGCTGGGCCCAGTATGGAATCATGTCCTTGGCTGCAGACTTAGTGCGTCCTCACTACTGCTTGGGCCAGTGCTTCTCAATTCTGTCTGCTCATTGTAATCACCTCAGACCAATTGAATCAGAATCCTGAGAGGTGAGCCTGGCCTAATGAGTTTCTCCCCCAGCTTTGCTGAGGTATGCTTGACAAAAATTGTGTGTTCGTACAACATGATGTTTTCCAAAGGTGTGCGATGTGATGATTCAATATACATATACACTGTAAGATGATTACACAAAGGAGTTAACACATGCGTCACCTCAGTTACCTGTGTGTGGGTGGGTGTGGTGAAGACACTTAAGATCACTCAGCACAGTTCAAGTTTGAAAGCCCCCCAGGTGATTTTAATGTGCAGCTGCAGTTTGGAGCAACGCTCTCCCCCTCACACCCTGGCCCTCAAGTGTGTCGGAGCTATGGTCGAGACTGAAGTTGGCTAGGAATGCAGAATCTCAGGCTCCACGCAGTTCCTTGAAATCAGACTGCACTTTGACAAAGGCAGTTGTTAGCCCCAAGCGATTTGTCCAAGTGATAAGTTTGAAAAGCGCTGCCAAGGAGCAGACAGGAGAGTGTGAACTCTGGGTTCTCCCAGTTTTCAGGAAAACGTGTGGCTGTTTGGGTGCAAGCAAATCTCCTCTCCTTCACGGGGCCCAGCCTAAGGGCTGGCTCAGTTTTGCCAGCTGGTGGGTGCATGTCGTAGGGTAGATGTAGCAAGGCCTTAGCCTGGACAAATGCCCCTCCGCGAACAGGGACTGCAGAGCAGCATGACGCTCCCCTGTCACTGGGAACATTGGGCCTGTTTCCCAGGAGCCCTTTCGGAGGAGCAGGACGACCGAACAAAGCACCAGCGCTTCCAGGTCCCTTGGCTCCCCACTAACTGCGGGCTGGTCCCAGCAATGATTGCCTCTGGCCTCACAGCACTGATGCTTGCACAGGGCAGGGGTTTTCAAAGCCGCAGCTCCCTGTAGCTCTCCCCACCAGCTCCCCAATCCCTCCAGTCCCTCCAGCCACCCCTCCAAAGACAGTGATTAAATGTGCTCCAGTTCTATCATTGGTCTGGTTTCAGATGGTTGGCCTTATTTTGGCAGGAGCCCTAATCCTTCCTGCGGGGCTGGTGGGTGGAACTGAGACCCCAGCCCTCACCCCCCACCTCGGTCCCAGGTCCAGGGCTGCGGTGTGGAGGGTGGATCCTAACCTGGCGCCCCAAGGTGCTGGCAGGCCCCTCCGAGGCAAAGGGAGCCTGCTGGCTTCCCAGGGCTGCACAGCCGCAGCCGCCCTCCTGTCTGTCGGGCTTCCCGCCAGGAAACGTCTAGCTGGAAAGAAGACTGCTGTCAGCTGCAGTGGGTGGCAGAGGCTGAAACCAATTTGCACAAGCCCTGGGCGACAGAAAACTTGGTGTTCGTTTTCGGGAGTGTTTCCTCGGAACAGGCGCTTTTAAAAAGCCACCTGTCAGGTCCCAGCTCATATTTGAGAACCCCACTTCCTCACTGGGGGAGGGTGAAGGTAGAGGAAGCATAAACATCCTGGAGCTGCACCGGGTCACAGCACCCAGGATGCGGCCCCTCCAGGGCCAGCTGTTTGCTGCTCCCTGAGAGCAGAGTCCCCTGAGGACACATAGGCTGTTGGGTAAACACTCTCCTGGGCTCCCTCCCCAGCAGCTGGGTGTGGACGATGGCTGCCTTTGACACCCAACTTGCGGGCACCCAGCTGTTTCCCAGCCAGAGAGCCAACCTGCCTCCTTCCAGAAGCCCCAGGCACACAGTTATTACCTGAAGGATACATAGCTTCTGAGAAAAGTAGGATGTGGCCCCTGGTCCATGGCTGAGGGTGGGGGTAGGGGAACACACACACAGGCTAGCAGCCCCAACAGAGAGATCTGCCTGGGCCTGTGAATTCCAGGCCTTGGCAGTGGCCAAGGGGCCTCAACCCACCCAACTTCACCTTAGTGATTCCCCAGGCATGGCAAGGTGACCACTTGGTTCCCTTGAGACCATGTCCATCCCCTGCTTCTTTCTGTTTCGTTGGTTTTCATAATCTCATGTCTCCAGCTTTTTCACGTTGTCTTCTCCCCCCATTCATTCCAGCTCTTCTGCTGCTGCTTCTTCTTCACTCATGAAAAAGCTGTGTTCATCATCACGCATTGAGTACTGGCACACCAGCGCAGGCTGCCGTGGGAAACTAACAGGCCAGGTGGCCGAAGCAGCAGAGGTCTTCCTCTCACAGTTCTTCCTGGAGGCTGCAAGTCTGAGATCTGAGTACCAGTGTGGTTAAGTTCTAGCACTTTCTTCCTGACTTGCGGACCGCCACTTTCTTGCTGTATCCTCACATGGCAGAGAGAAGGGTGGGGTGGGAGAGAGCTCTTCCTCTTCTATAAAAAGGCCACAGTGCTATGGCCACAGCTCACTCTTATGACCTCATTTAACCTAGTTATCTCTTAAAGCCCCTATGTCCAGAAGAATCACATTGGATGTTAAGGCTTCAGCATCCAAATTTGGGGAGGGCAACAATAGCAAGCACCTAAGAGCTTGCTAGTTCCCTAGGAGCTATAGTGCCGGGAAGACAGAATCCAGTGGAAACAGTTGTCACTAGTACTGTTAGCAAAGTACAAAGAAACACGGTAGGGAAACAGGGGCAGGAATGATTAGGTGCCTCAAGAAATCAAGGAGACCTTGAGAGAAGTGACTTTTGAGCTGGCTCTTGAAGCATGAGAGACTTCCAGACACAGGAGGGAGAAACTACATTTCAGACAGAGGGTGTAGGATGTGCAAAATCATATTGTTGTGAAAGGGCTGGGCCTGCTTGATAAGGAGTGAGAAGTTCTGTGGTAGTGGAGGGGAGGTGTGTGCAAGGAGTAGCAGAGGATGCTAGAAGTTTGAGTTGGAACCACCCTCTGAAGGGCTCAAGTGAGAGGTAATGGCCTAAGCTGGGATAGGGACAATGGGCATGGAAAGTAAGGACAGAATGTAGGAGACATGGGCGAGAGCAAATCGACTGATTGTCGGAATGACAAAGAAGCAAGAGTGAAAGACGTATTTTAGGGGACTGGTGCCATTCACTGAGATGCATAGTAGTTCTGAGATACACGGGGTATGAGGTCAGAAATAGTGAGTGTAAGATCTCCAGAGCAGCCTGTAGTGGTGAGCTGGGTGTTGGGGAAGAAGTGGGGATGGAGGAAACTCTATGTAGGTTCTTAAACACATGTGAGGACTCTACCTGATGTTGGGGGCATGAACCATACCAAGTGATCAGAGGGCTCAGAATTCAGAGGTCACACAGGGCTGGGAATAGTGCCAGTTCCCAGCAAGCGAAAACTGGGGCATTGGGAGGACTACGCAGAGTTCTTGCCTTAATATTGGGCAGTAGTTAGCCCTACACTGAGCGCAAGCCCTGGTTTCACCTTACAACGCTTTGCAGAAAGACCCAAAGGGATCAATTCTAAAAAACAAAGATGAAGAATATTTAAAGCATAGTTTTTCAACTCTACAGAACTGACATTTTGAGTCAGTTGTTGATAATTCTTTGTAAGGGCTGTCCTGAGCATTGTAGAATGTTTACCATCCTACCTGGCCTCTACTCATTCAAGATTTATTTATGCATACAAGAACTGGGGTGTAGGCCAGAGTCGCTGGGGCTGGGGGATGAGAGGATTCACCAGAGACAGAGTGGGGAGCAGAACAGACAGATTGACTGGACTATACTGCTAAGGGGGTAGAGGGGAGCAGCGATGAGACAGAGGTCTGCTGCGCCATGTGGTTCCCCTTCCTGGCCAGGGATCGAACTCGTGCTGCAGTGGCTACTGACAGCTTCGTAGAGCTGTAACTTAGCCCCTGAGCCACCAGGGAGGCCAGAAATATTAAGTGTTTAAATATCTTTGGCAGTGAACTGTTTAAGAAAAAATACTGTAGTATGGGATTTCTAGCTCATGAAAATGTTAAATGCATGACGACAACAAAGACTGGGAAGGGAGAAAAGAGCCTATGCTGCTGTGAAGTCTGCACCTATCATATGTCCTCTCTAAGTAAGCATTTTAACGATGAAGGTAAAAATAGGTCAGAAAAGTAAGTTTGGATAAAATATATACCATGCTAACACAATCAGATAGAACTTTGTAATGGTTATATTAAGATGAGAGGAAATAGGGTTTTTTTTTTAAAGATTTATTTATTTATGCATACAAGCACTGGGGCACAGACCAGAGGTGTGGGGGGGTGAGAGGATTCACCACAGAGAGCGGGGAGCAGAACAGGCAGATCAACAGAAGTACACTGCTGAGGGGAGCAGCGGGCACAGCAGGAGAGGTCTGCCACGCCATATGGGTCCCCCCCCTGGCCGGCAGCAGGGATCAGAACTCGTGCTTCAGTGGCTGCGATTTGCTTCGTAGTGCGTTGCTTAACCCACTGCGCCACCAGGGGAGGCCCGGAAATAGGTTTTAAAGCAAAAATTTATCAGACATAGGAAGATATCATTTCAGTGATAGAGGTTAATTATCATTAAGATATAATAATCCTAATTGTTTATGCATTTATTAACAGAGCTTCAATACATGAAGCAAAACTGACAGGCCTGCCTGCAAGTAGAAGCAAAAGTCCACCATTGTAGTTGTAGAACTTAGCAGTCACCTCTCAATATCGGTAGCTAGAATAAGTAGGCAGAAAATCAGTAATATGAATAACACTATCAACCAACGTGATCTAATTGAGGTTTACAAAACTCTCAGCCCAACAGCAGCAGAAAATACACTCCTGTCGAGAACATAGAGTACATTTACCAAGACGGAAAGACCGTATTCTGGGCCATAAAACAAATTTCAGAAAGTGTAAATGACTCTGAGTTACACAAAGTATATGTTCTGATAACAATGAATTTAAATTAGGAATCAGTTACAGAAAAGTCTCTAGATATGTTCTAAATATTTGGAAACCAAATTATATACTTTTAAATACTCCATGGAGAAAAGAAGAAATTAAAAGGAAATTAAGAAAATTTTTTGAAACGAATGAAAATGAAAACACAACATAACAGCATTTGTGAGATGCCTCTATATGCCTATATTAGAAGAAAAGTCTCAAATCAATGATTTTCAACTTCCATCATAAGAAACTAGAAAAAGATGAACAAATTAAACCCAGAGTCAGTAGTAAGGAAATAATAAAGATCAGAGCAGAAATAGAGGAAATAGAGAAGAAATAAACTAGAGAAGATAAATGAATGAAAAGCTGATTGAGATAAAAAAATTGGTAAATCTCTAATCAGACTAATCAGAAAAAGACATAAGTTACAAATGCGTGGAATGAAAAAGTGATGTAACTACAGATTCCACAGATATTAAATGGAGTCTAAGGGGCTATTATGAGTGACTTTCTGATAATAAATTTGACACCTTAGAAGAAAAGGATAGAGTACTTGAAAGACACAATCTATTAAGGAAATTGAATCCATGGTTAAATACCTTATTACAAAGATAACTTCAGGACCAGATGGCTTCATTGGTGAATTCTATGAAACATAAAAATGTATTGCCAATCTATACAAAGTCCTCCAGAAAGTTGAAGAGGCGGGAGTGCTCTCTAGTCATTCTTTGTTTATGATCAGCATTCCTCTGATGCCAAAACCAGAAAAAGATCTGAGAAGCAAAATATAAGCCCATATTTCATAAATATGGATGCAAAAATGTTAGCAATTCTAATCTACCAATACATAAAAATATACATCTATGATCAAGTGGGGTTTATCCCAGCAAGACAAGGTTGATTAACTGTTATAAAATCAAGCAATGAATTGATTATATTAATAAACAAAGAAAAGCACCATATGATCATCAGTAGATGCAAAAAAAAGGGGGGGGGAGATTTGGCAAAACACAACATCCACTCCTAAGGAAAAGTCTCAGCAAGTTAGAAAAAGAACGAAACTCCCTCTACTTAATGAAAGGTATTATGAAAAACCTATAGCAAGTACAATATTTAGTGGCCAGCTACTAAATTTTACCCTATAAAGGAGCAAGACAAGGCTGTCTGACCTTCAACATTTTATTGGAAGTTCTAGCTAGTGCTTTAAAAAGCAAAGAAAATGAAACAGGCATCTTGATAGGAAAGAAAGAAGCAAAGCTGTCTTTGATTGCAGATAGCATGACATCTATGTAAGAAACCCAATGGGATCTACAAGAGAACTATTAGAACTAATAAGTGCCTTTAGAAAGGTTTCAGAATGCAAGGTCAATAGACACAAATCAATTTTTTCCCTATATATTTGCCACAATTGGAAACTGAAATTTAAAAACATTGTTTACAATTCACTGGGTGAATGGTTTTTGTCAACAGATGGTGCTGGAACAAATGAATATCCACATGCAAAAGAATAAAATCTCCTTTCTCATCGCATATATAAACATTAAGTCAAAATAGCTCATAGGCCTAAATAAAAAAAAATTTAAAATTCTTAGAAGGAAAAATGGTAAATCTATGGGCTGCTGTATTAGGCGACTGTTTCTTAACTATAACACTAAAAGCACAAGGAACCAAGTCATGTCACCAAAGCAAAATTCAGCCAGAGAATTTATAAATTGGTCTGCATGCATCAAATTAAAAACATTGTGCATCAAAGGACACTATCAGGAGAGTGAAGAGATAGCATGCAAAACAGGAGACAATATTTGCAAATATTAGGTTCTATAAGGGTTTAGAATCCCACAATATATAAAGAACACCTACAGCTCAACAATAAAAAGACTAATCAGGTTAAAAATGTACAAAAGGAATAGCTGAATGAACAGTTCTTCAAAGAAAGCACGGCCAACATGTGCACAAAGAAGCATTAGTCATTAGGGAAATACAAATGAGAACCAGAATGAGATACCACCTCACATTGCAAGGATGGCTAAAATAAAAAGACAATAACAAATGTTGATAAGCTGTGGAAAAGCCCAATGTCCATCAACAGGTAAGTGGATAAATAAAATGTGGTGGAAAATACTACTTAGCAGTTATTAAAAAGTAATGATCTACTAATTGATACACACACACTATTAACACATACAAAATGAATGAATCTCAAAATAATTTTGGCAAGTAAAAGAAGCCAGGAAAAAAATACTGCACACCATTATTCCATTTATATAAAATTCTATAAAATGCAAACTATATAGGAGCAGAAAACATCGGTGGTTTCCTGGGGATGGGGGAGTGGAAAAAAGACAGATTGAGGAATTACAAAGGAGCAGGAGGAAAATGTAGAGAATGATGGCAACTCAGTGGTGGTGGTAATTTCACGGAGGCATGTATATGTCACAACTTGGCAACTATTTTTGCACGCATCATGCAAACTGCAGGTTACTGTATGTCAATTACGTCGCGATAAAGCTATAAACAAACAAGTGGGTCTTTGCAGGGATGAGCTGCACAGTCCTTTCCAGATTCAGTTCTGTGGTACCTATTAGAGGGAATTATACTGCGGCTTTGCACCCAATAGTGTTTTATACTAGGATTCCTAATCATTGAGACTAAACAGAAGATTCTGCTCGAATTATTCAGAAATGTGCCTTTGTTCTTCACCTTTCTGCAACTGTGGACAGAGGCTCCAAGTCCAGCGGGATGATGGAGCAGGGAGGTGCACCAAGTCAGTGGGAAGACATCCAGGTCAGAGGAGGAAACTGGGGAAACGACAGCCTAATGAGTTCTGCTCTTTCGGATTTCTTCATGTCTATGATTCAGAGGATTGGCTTGCCGTGAACATTCCAGACCAGTGAGGCATCCTAGGGCCATGAATGCATGGACATCCCAGGGGACAAAACAATGGAAGACAAGATGGAAATGAGAAATGGCCTTTTTAGGTCTCTTGACCCAAATGCAAGAAGCTGAGAGGATATAGAGGAAGAGGTGGAAGTGTCCCTTCCCTGCAGGAAAGGAGATTATGACTTGATGGGGTCTGGGGAAATCAAATGTAAGAAACTGAAGACCTGAAATGTCAAGCCTCCAGGGATGCCTTTTAGATGGACATGCCAGAGGAGCAGGAGGAAGGAGGTGATACCCTCCCCTTAGCAGTGAAAGCCAAGAAGGCGAGGAAGAGAAGGAATGAAAAGCCAAAAAGCCAGCTTCAAAGTCATTTGTCAGCCGGGCAGCGCCTGAAGGCAGTGTCAGGGCTGCTGGGTCACCTCCTGGGAAGTACCAGCCACACAGACCCAGCCGGGCTGTCATCCTAGCCTCCGCTTGCACCTGGGGCAGATGCTTTAAAGGAAGACAATCAAAACCCTAAAACCTCAGGTGACCGCAGGCAATATTTACACCTGAGGAGAGTCACATTTTCTTCTTGATCCCAAAGGGTGATAAGTTATGAGTTTCAAGCCCAAAGCAGGGAGATTGAGTGTTCTTGTAATTTTATCCTGTGCACAGAGGCACAGAAACTCTTCTCATCTAAAGGAATGTAGACCTCAGGTATTCTTCCTCACGTCCACGCTCATTTCTCCTGCTGCCCCTATGCTCTGTGCAGTGTACCTCCCCACCCCCCAAAAGGCTGGTTCCATCAGTCAATATCATAGGGATTCCTTAAATTGGTATGGCATCTCATGGTTCATAAAGCCCCTTGTCTTCATGATCTCATTTTGGTTCTTATTCAACCCTTGTTTCTCATATTTTAGAAGAGGAAATTGAGACATCAGAACACACATATTCACATTCATTCATTCACTCATTCACATATTCATTCAAATAACCATTGAACGCCTTCTCTGTGTTGGACACTGCCAAGATGCTAAAGACAGTGATAAAACCAGACAGCCATAACTCTTACCCTCGTGGAACTTAGTTGCGGGTGAGGGTGGAGACAGACATTAATGAAGGCAAATCTAATCGCAAACTATGAGAGATGCTATTGCAGGGGAATCTCAGCCAGCCTGGGGGGCAGGGAAAGCATCTCTTGAAGAGTTAGTGGAACTTAGAGCTGAGTTAATGGGTGATGGGCTTAGTCAGGAGAAGATGGGGTGGGAGATGGAGTTTTCCAAGAGTATTGCAAAAGCATTGTAACAGGAAGGGACCTGCAATTGCAGGAAAAAAAGTGACAGGCAAGAGGGGTCCGGGGGCTAAATTAGGCAGCAACTTGCACGCCATGACAAAGAGTTGGGTCTTGCGCCTCAGATCCATGGGGGGGGGGAGCAGCACCAAAGGTTTTCAGGCAGAACGGGGCCAGTGTGCGCTTTCTGTGAGAAATGATGGGGCGTGAGTGAGAAACAGGCAGCAGAAGCATGGAGAAGTGTACAAATTTGAGAAGTATTTCAAGGTAAAATCAGCAGAAAGTTTACGCTCTTTCAACTGCAGCATGCCAGCAGGGAAGTGAACAGAGGCAGGGAAGGGTAGTAGTTAAGTGACCCCTCCCCAAAAGATAAGCCCATGATTTAACCCCTGGACCCTGTGCATGTAACCTTAGCTGGAAAAAAAAGAACTTCGCAGATGCATCTAAGGTTCTCAGGACTTCCTGGGTTATCAAGATGGATCTCAAGATGAGGTCACCCTGTTGTGTGGCAAAGGGAGATTCCTCAGACAGAAGAGGGGCAAGTCATGTGAAGGCTTTTCTTAAAGAGGATGTAGCCCCAAGTCAAGAAAAGCCTAGAATGATCAGAAACTGAAAGAGGCAAGGGAGGGTTGGCCCCTAGAAGTGTTTTCATTTCAGGCTTCTGACCTCCAGAACTGTGAGATTGTCAAGTTTTTTTTGTTTGTTTGTTTGTTTGTTTTAAACCGCTGAGTTTGTGAAAATTTGTTAGTGGCTGTGAGAAACCAAAACATGGGATTTTGCTGTAAAAGGTTTGTGCATTGTTGGACTTTATGTGTTCGGGAAATATACGAAATCCGTGGAATTGAGAAACCGAGAAGACCTGAGGCCTGGGTTGGAGCCACGCGCTGGCTGTTCTGATCTCATGACTTCTGGGCGTAGCCTCGCACTGGGACGGAGCAAAGCAGGCGGACACTGCTCCTCGGACTCAGCCTCATGACTTCAGAGCTCCAGGCCCATCGCCAAATCAGTCTTAGACTCCACACTTGGACCCCAGCGGTCCTTGCTTTGCTTAGCACGCAAAGGTGCCAGGTTTGAGACTGTGATAATAATCCATGTGATGGAAGTCCAGAAAGGACTGCCCTGCAGCACAAGGGACAAGGGACGGAAAGGCTCAGTGATCCACTGGGCTTGAAGATAACGTCATTCGGGAGTGGCTATCCTCATGCACCGGCCCTTCCTCACTGCCCGAGGAAGGAATTGGCACACCTCCCTTGGGACCCTGGCATATTTATAGACCACGGAGGGGAGGAAGGATGGAGGCTCCTGGGAGCGTCATAGAGGAAGTGCAGCGGGAATGAAACTGCTTGGAAAAACAAACAGAGGAATGGGGACCTGCGGGCTCTGGGGGAGACCAAAGGATCAAAAGGAATCGGGCAGGATGCAGAGAAAGGGGGTGACTGCTGGGGCTGGGCTGGAGATGGGGGGCACAAGAGCACTCCTTTACCTGGAGGATCCCTCCTAACCTGGCCTGCTAGTGAACAATGAACCCTTTGAGGACATTGGAAATATTGCTGATGGTCTGAGTTTTATGGCCATAGTACATTTCAGGAACATTTGTGTATGTGTGTGTGTGTGTGTGTGTGTGTGAAGTACTGTGTATCTGAGGGAGCCCCTCAGTCAAATATCTGAGAATGTCAGAATATACGTAGCTTGCAAAGAAGGTGGGAGGACCAGACATGTGAAGTAAGCATTTCTGGGACATTTGGAGTCCACAGGGGCGGGGCTGAAAGGTGCCCTGTGAGAGGAATTAGTGTGCAGTGGGACTGAGCTAGAGATACAGGAAATGCTGGCGTGCAAATGCAGGTAGTGCAGTTATTCTGCAAAACGACTACCTCTCTAATTTTTGGAAGAGGGTATTTTATAATAGTATTTGACTCTGTGTGTGCAAGGACAAGAAGAGACAAGATCTCCATCTGCGTGGCCAGAGATAGGATGCAGATGATACTCAGGAATAGAGGAAGTTGATTCCAAGGCAAGGGGACGATCCTACAACTGGCTGAAAGAGAAACCCCAGCAAAGCCCAAAAATCACATTAACCTCCAAATGGCTGTAGGTCCTTTTGATTATAGACTAAATCCCATTCACCAAAGAGCGTATCCAGAAAGCCAATAGATACATGTAAAATGGTCATCATTGCTCTCAATAAGAGATGCAGGTCAAAAGTACTGAGATTATCTCCCACCCATGAGAATGGCTGTATTAAAAAAACAAGTGCTGGAGAGGATGCTGAGGAAGAGGAGCCGTATTGCAGTGTTGGTGGGGATGTGAACCGGTGCAGCCATTATAGAAAGTGATCTGGATTTACCTTAAACAACTAAAAATGGAAAAACTGTATGGTCCAGCAATTCCACTCCTGGGCATCTGTCCAGAGAATGTGAAACCATCAATCGAGAAAACTACATGCTTTACAATGTTTATTGCAGCAATATTTACAACAGCTGGGACATGGAAACTACCTAAGTGCCTACTGATAGAGGATTGACTCAAGAAGATGTGGTCTATCCACATAATGGAATACTGTTCAGCATGACATGAGATGCTGCCATTTACAGTAAAATGGAAAGAGTTGGCGGGAATTATAGGTAGTAAAGCAGGACAGAATGACAAATATTGGCCATTTACATAGCAGTTGATTTGACAAAGTAAAATATTTCTAAAAACTGGTGGACATTAATAAACGAAGTGAGGTTTCTGAGGTTACAAGGAAGGAGGGAGCGTACGGGTCAAGGGGGGATATAAGGGCTGGTGGTGGGGAAAAAATAAGTTCCAGGCGAGTTACCGTGTAATTAACATGTTTCTTTGCGACCTTAAAATGGTCTTGTACCCAAAAAGGGAAAGTTATTCCCTGAATGTGTCTTTTTTTTTTTTAAAGATTTATTTATTTATGCATACAAGCACTGGGGTACAGGCCAGAGGTGTGGGGGGGGGG
>JAGFMF010011408.1:169824-217998 GCA_019455555.1 Galemys pyrenaicus | reverse complement strand
GGCAGATCAACAGAAGTACACTGCTGAGGGGAGCAGCGGGCACAGCAGGAGAGGTCTGCTGCGCCATGTGGGTCCCCTCTCTGGCCGGCAGCAGGGATCTAACTCGTGCTGCAGTGGTTGCGGTTTGCTTCATAGTGCGTTGCTTAACCCACTGCGCCACCAGGGAGGCCCCTTGAGTGTGTCTTAAGCTTCTACTTTCACGACAAGCATGGCGCTGGCTACTCTGGTGGGCATTGATGGGTTAGAAGACTCAACTCTAGCCACTAGAATTCAAAAGACAAACACTCAGTAATGAGGCAGTGAAAATCCATGTTCTCTGGTGGTGCTTAACCAAGCAAAGATCATTTGTCAAGGAGCTAGTTAGTGAGGCACCAACTAGCAGCTGGCCTCTTCAAGCTCCTGTTAAGTAGCTCCAGACATAGTGGAAGCTCTGAGGCTCTGCTTAAATACGTTGTAACCACTACCATTGCTACAGAACTTCTTGGCTCGTTCCTTTCCCCTATGTCTCAGGGAACAGGGCATGTGAACACTAGGTAGACATATTACGACCGGCTCCAGAAGGGCTGAGTTGTAAAATGGAGTCCTGCTCCCTAATCCAGCTGTTCTGAGTGCTTCCACAGCCAGTAGAGGCACTGATTGGCCAGTGTGTGAGAGCTCTGTGCTGAGAAGGCTCAGAGGGAAAAGCGGAGACAAGAGTTAAGCAGACCTGGACCCTGGTGTGGCTCTGTCACCAGTAACTTGATGTAAGTGGATATTCTTGTCTGGGCCTCGTTTTCTCCAGCTGCATTATGAGATGGGTGGGTGGGAGGCTTCCTGGGACGAGATTTGTCTGATTATGATCAGACTGCTCACTCTCCAGATGTCTTCTCTGCACTCCATGTTACAGTACTCCAGTGAAAGCACCCATTACACAGCTGGGGATGAGGGAGTTCAAGTCTGTTATTCCTGCTAACTCAGTGTTGTTCCGTCATCTAGGAAAGTGGGACAGGTTGTGACGATTTTGCCGAAGTCAGGGTCCAGGTTGGGTTGTAAATTGCAGAGGGGAAATCCCTTTTTGATTTCAGTGATGAAAGTCACTAAAGTGTCTCCTGTCTCAAAAGCTTGACCTTGTCTTGGAGTAGGACACTGTCTCCCAAAGGCCCTCCCACCGTACCCTGTTAAAACGAATACCACCTCTGGGTGGAAAAGCCACAAACCAACATCACTAACTTCTGGGACCCAAGGACACTGACCAGACTATCCCTGGCGGAAATTGGTGCTTTGTGGGGAATAAAGCAGTGAGCGGTTTAGTGGGAACTAAGAAGGCAGGTGAGGATGAGGCAGAACAAAGACAGAGCCTTTCCTTCTTGATCAGGGGCAAGATCAAGGCAGAGGGAGGAGCCATCAGGAGTTGGAAAAAACATTGAAAGAGCAAATACTGTGGGCTGGTCACCACTCTGTCTCTGGTGAATCCTCTTACCCTCCGCACCTTTGGTCTGTACCCCAGTTCATATATGCATAAATAAATCTTTAAATACGAATGCTTCCATTAACCTAGTTACGGGGGGCCTTAGGTAGGGGTGTGCGGGCTTACTCAACCAGGCGTTGGAGCATCACAGTACTGGAAAATGTCCCTGCCTGGATTTAGTCACCATTTGCTTGAACCCTGCAGGTACATTATTTCATTTAAGCCAGTAACAAACCTGAAGTGGGGAGGACAGAGACCAGCATTCCTCTGAGACCCAGTAAATGGAGGTCCTGCAGCAGATAAAGGTGTTTTTCCTCCTGAATGGAAGACTCTTTCCAGGGGGCTAGGGCAGGGAAACAACCATGCCACTACCGCCCACATCCACCTTGTATGTCTCTGCCTTTTTCCTACTGGCCTGTGGTTAATGGGGCAGAGATTATTAACAAGAACACTATTTCATTCTCTTCCTACTACCTTCATTTAAGCAATAGAAATATTTTTGAAAAGTTCATTTGGATACTCAAGATGATGTTTTAAGCACCAATTCCCAGCTAGGTCTGGAGGTGTAGTTGTGAACAAAGATGACTCTTCAAATGTGGATATGACAATGGAGGAGAGAGCCTGATAACAAAGAAAATGAGTATATGCTGGACTGTTTTCACATTTCAAAAAATTTTTGGATATATTGTGGTCTCGCATCTTCTATGGCACACTGAGCAGTGTCACTTTTTGTGTGAATTTGGACTTGTACTTCGACACTGGCTGGCTGAAATGCAGAAACACCTTTCAATTTAGTCTTTTAACATGTGTTGAGTGCCACCTATGTGCAGAGTCCGATATTGGGGACTTTGGAGAGACCCAAAAGAATGAGAAGACAGGGTCCTATCTTAGGGGGTTTGCTTGCTGGCCTCTGGAGCTCCCTGCTCCAGAAGAGAACCTACTAATGTGCAAAGGTAAACAACTTCAGGACCCACTTACAAAGGAAACTCCAAAGTAATGCAAGATGAATGCAGCCTGGACTGTTGGGAATTGGGTAACCCGACCCCTCTCACCATGATGGGGAACTTACAGAGGGGTGAGCTTCAGGGAGCAAAATAGGGGCACCGTAGGAGTCCTTCCATGTCCCAACGGTCAGGAGAAATTGCCCCTCTTGGATTATGCTATCCTGGGAAGTCTTCTGGATGAAAAGGGATTTGAAGTGCTGCTGCAAGAATGAAGAGCTTAAGGGCAAGATGGGGTGGGGTGGGGGCATTACAGGTGGAGGGTGCCTCCTGGAGGATGGCAGGAGAAATAGGGGTGCAGGGCAAGTAAGCTAGGGCACCAACCTAGGCAGCCACCCCCAATTCAGACCTACTTGAAGATGCAGGGGGGGTCAGCGTGTGTGTGTGTGGAGGGGGGTTGACCAAGGCCCTGCTGCTGCAGAGAGACAGAGAAGGGGACTGACCGGTGGAGGTGAGAAGGGGTGAGGAGGCCTGGTCTCTCCCCAAGAGTCCAGGTTTCTTGACAGCTGTTAAGGAAGCCAGGTCAGAAAGGGTTAAGTGTGCCCTTCCACCACCCTAAATGCTTCCTGTGTTTGAAATCCTTCAGGTCTCAAAATCCCTCTGGCCCCTGCCGGTATTGTCCCGGGGAGAGGCTGTGGGCTGTCGGAGCAGCCCTGCAGCCTTTGTTGTGGGGCCACCTCGAGGTTCCCTCTCGCGCTCTGGCTGGGGCTGCAGAGTGCGTGCCTGGAGGGGGGCGGTGCGGGAGGCTCGCTCCCTCTCCCTCTTCCTGCCCCCCCTCCAGCCCTCCGATGACCACATGACCAAGTGGGCTCGCGGCCAGGCCGCACGCTACAAAATGCAGCCCCTGGAGTGAGCGGGGAGCATTCCCGCTGGCAGCCTGCGCCAACGGCAGTTGGAGCCGCAACCACGCAGGCAGCCGCTGGGAAAGAGCTCGCCGCCGCCCCCGGAGCCGCCGGAGCGCCAAGCGCAGCCGGGCGGCGCTGCCCCTCGTCGGTGGGAGAGGGAGGCTGCCGGCCGGAGCGAGGAGGCGGCGGGCGAGCGCACCCTCGCTGCACGCAGGAGCCGCGGCGCGCGCCCCTCTGCCTCCGGGCGCCGGGCCTCCAGCCCTCCCGGCCTCCCGCCCCCGGCCCGCGCCGCGCGGCGGCCGGCGGAGCAGCATGGACCTGCGGCGCTGCGTGCGGGCGCTCCTGCTGCTCTGGCTCTCCCTGACTGCAGTGTGTGGAGGTGAGTGCGCGCCCGCCCGCCCGCCCGCTCGCTCGCTCGCTCGCTCGCTCGCCTGCTCCCCTCGTGCTCGCCGGGCTCCTGGCGACGCGCGCGCTCCCCTCCGCCCCCCGGCGCGTCCCGCCCGCCTCCCCCGGAGCCGGCGCGAGCAGCCACGTGCCGGGCGGCTGGTTGACAGGGCGGTCCGGACGCCGGGGCCGCTTCCTGCACCGGGCACCTTCCGCCAGGTGCCTGACCCTCCGGGCCGCTCCGCGCAGCCCCAGGAGCTCGGGGGCGCAGGCGTGCGCCCCGCATCCCGCGCCCCTCGTGGGTCAGCGGCGGAAACTGACCAGAGCCCTGCGGGCTGCAGGAGCATGGAAAGTTCTCTGGCTCCCAGAGTTTAGGAGCCGCCTGGCCGGTTCAGGGGCGCGAGCCACAGGGAAGATGTGCCAAGAAGGAGACGTGACACTTGTTGCATAGACAGCAGCAGCGCACGGCGGGCGGGCGAGGCGGCGGCGGCAGCATGGAGCCCAGCTGTTGCTCCTTCAGCCTGGGTGTGAGCAGGGGCAGACTGGCCTGGCCCGGGTCAAGCTGGTCTTCTCACTGCAAGGTCCTGTGTGGTCTGCTCTCTGCTCCCCACGGACACCGGACCACAGCTCCTTCCCAACCCAGGGACTTGTTTCTTCCATACCCTGGCTCCAGCCTCCTCTGGGCCCCAGGCACAGGCAGTCACCTGAGTTCCCCTGACTGCGGGCTCCAAACAGTACCCAACCAGAGACCTTCCTGCTGCCTGGGGAGGGGGGTCCTTTCTCCAGGACCTGCACCTACACGCCTACCTGGCAATATGTGGCACTGGTGCTCCCTCCCCCTCCCCGAGGCAGGTCCCCACTCAGCCCCAGCAGCTGCCCCAGCGGCCCTGCTTGTGTCTGTCTCCTGGGGTGGCCAGCCTCCACCTCCAGCCGCTGCAGTCTGGGATCTGGCTGTCCCTGCTGCTGTCTGGCACCACAGAAGGGGAAGGCCCACACCAGGTGGACTGATGCCTGGGCCAGGCTGAAGTCCCAGGGAAGTGGGAGCTGAGGGAAGGAGAGGGCCAGGCAGCAGGTTTCCTCAAGGAAGGGCACAGGATCCTACTGGGTTTCAGACCCTTCAGGACAGGACTGTGGCAGGCAACCCAGTGGCATCTGAGGGCCGGAACCAGACTCTTCCTCCTCCTCCTGGTAGGCCACCTCCTTTCTCTGCCCTCTGCGCTGCTGCTCAGGAAGGCGCTCTTGGCTTCAGGTGGCTGTCCAGTGGCTTTCAGGGCCCGAGCACTGAGTCAGCCACCCCCTGGGAAAGAAGAGAGCAGGCATTTTCCTCAAACTCCTGTAGGGCAGGCAAAAGTGGGGCAGTGAGCAGGAGATATGAATGAAACACAAGCCATGGGCCTGCCTTCCAGGTGCAGTAAGGTTCACACCACATCCAGGGGCATCCCACCTGTACTTAGTCCCATGTGGTGCCTTCAGGGAAGAAAGGGTGGGTGAAGAAAGGTGTTCCAGAGGAAACAGTGGCTCCTGTCTGCACAGTTGGTACTCCCCCAGAAGCTAGGGGAGACTCTTGCCCGAAGGACTCCCATCTGAATCCTTTTGGGGATCCAGCTGTTAGGACGGTACTGGAAGACCTGGTTCTGAGGGGGAGGGAACGCTCTGGCCCAGATTGGTCATGTCTTGCTTGAATTCACCCTCCTCCATGCGACCATCTGTCTTCACACCCTGATTTGGGTAATTTTGTTGCCTTCACATTTTGCTTGAGTCTAGCATTGGAAACTTCCAAGGCTCCTTCTGCCTTCTGCACCGTGTGACCTCACGTGGCACACAGGGTCCAGGTATACATATCCTGCTCCTCCTGCTGCTGTCCTAGGTCAGAAACAGGACTCCAGCACCTCCTATCCTTGACCTAACTTGCTTGCTCTCCCCAGCCAGAGCCTCCAAAGTCTCAGGCCTGGACACCATAATTCCTCTACATATACTCTGTTCTGACTTGGAATGTCCCCCCCACACCAACATGCATGCACATGCCCACACTCCTCCACTGCCCCTTGACCTGGGATACCCTTTGCTCCCCT
This sequence comes from Galemys pyrenaicus, assembly GCA_019455555.1. Classification (NCBI taxonomy): domain Eukaryota; kingdom Metazoa; phylum Chordata; class Mammalia; order Eulipotyphla; family Talpidae; genus Galemys; species Galemys pyrenaicus. Next base: position 212,249 of record JAGFMF010011408.1, on the reverse strand, counting down.
GAGTCTGAAAGCTGCTGGGCCAGGGCCAAGTGTCCCTTGGTCTTCAAGCATCTTTCTCTTCACCTCTCCTATCCCTGTTCCTCCTTTCTCCAGCTCCCCAGCCTCAGCTCCAAGCCAGAAGTCAGCAGTCATAGCGCTAGTGTGAGGACAGCCTACTGTACCCCTCCTGAGCTCAAGGCAAGGCCGCTCCACTCCATCCCCAACCCCTCAGGCTAAGCACCTATGTAACCTGAGTCAGGCCTCTCTGTGGCCAAGGACTAAAATGCTTGTGAAGTGCAGGGCAGGGCTGCCAGGGCATGGTGTGTCCAAGGGCAACAAAGCTGGCAGGCAAGACCGCTCAGGGCACTGTGGTGGGGGCTGGGCAGAGCAAAGAAGGCTCCTTCATCCCAGAGACACTTGTAGCACCCCAAGCAGTGGAGGGGACATGGCTGGTGGGGTGCTGGCCCCTTTGGGATTCAGGTTGCCTGAAAATCAGACCCTTTCTCCACCGCCCCCCCCACACTGTGGCTCTCAGGGTGGGGTGACTGGTTCTCAGGGTGGGGGGTGCTAGAGATTGATTGCTGGTGGCACTGTGGAGAACAAAGGCTCCAGGCCCTTCAGGCTTGCCATTCTTAGGGGAATTGCCCCAGCCTCCCTTTAAGTGGCAAATGAATTGAAAGAAAATGTTGAAATGCACTGGGGATGGCCCCCAGGTCCACAGGGGAATTCTTTTGTGTAGCCTGTCTCTCTGCCTTGATGAGAATCAGCAACCTCTAATTTGCCCCTTCCCACAGGATAAAGCCAGGGTTTCAGGTGTCAGCTTATCTTAGGGTAAGCCAGACTCAATCAAAAGTAGGAAACAGGTGGGTGATGGATAGGGTGCAGGAGAACCCTACAGACTTCGGGCCTAGAGGACAGTGAGTTCCCCTCCGGCCCCCAAGGGGATGAAAGGTGCCTGGGGCTTCTGGTGCCTGTTCGCCAGAGCCTGTCTGAGTGCTCAGTCAGCTCAGTTGGTTTGCTGCAGGCCTAGAGTCTGCTGTGTCCCTGACTAGACTCTAAGCCTCCATCCCTGTTGCCCATCCTGGCTCTAGGCCTCCCTCCATTCAGGCCCTTCACCTCAGAACTCTCCTTGACTGCCAGCAACACAGTCTTGGGTGTTGAGCACTTGGAGACAATCCCCTCCCTGTCCCAGCACTGGGCCTCTCTCCATGCTGTGTTTCCCCTGGGACTTTGGCCTATTTCAGTGACCCACCTCCGGCCCCTCACACCCCAGTAGTCAAGGGCCTAGACATGCAAACCACCTGACATTTTCAAGGTGCCGGGGATCTTCCCGTGCTTGATCACACCCTCTGCTTCTCCTCAGCACCATTCCTATCCCCTGCTACTGGGCAGGCATGGCCTGAGAGGACCCCAAAACAGGGCAGGGGCTGGAACAGCTGGGGTGAGGAGCTTAGTGAATAAAGGTCCTTCTTCCTTCCGTTCCCCAGTGCAGTCCCTTTGCAGATGGCACGAAGAGAGTCTCTCTGGCAGACAGAAGTGACCTCCTTGTCCATGTCCATACCTGCTATCCCGAAGAGTGAATATACTTTGTATTTGAATTCTCATTAGGGCATGGGTTTAGGGGAGGTGGTGACCCACTAACCTACTCAGCCTTGAAGGGTGGCTGACACGGGCCTACTACGTTTGTGACTTCTCTTTCTAGGGAAGAAGGGGGCAGATGGCTAGATTGTGTGTAATGTGCGCATGCGCTGTGCGTGTGCGAGGCTGGGTGTGCATGTAGCAAATTGCAGGCCTAGGGAGTCTGGGCAGGAAGGGCCCTAAGGACAAATCTCACTTGTTTTTGGCTCAAGAGGAGAATAAAAGCCTAGAAATTGTGTGCAGGCAAGGGAGGAATCGTCAGAGCCAAGGGGTGAAGGAGGGAACCACGACATGGGGATGCTGGAGGCAGGGTGATGGGAAAGGAGCTGCAAGGGCTAGCAGCCAATGGGCGGTCATATAGAAACTGGGAGCAGGGAGGGGGTTCCAGGGTGGGTGCAGCCCCAGGGGAACGCAGAGATAGCTGAAGGCAGATCTGCTGGTGCGGGTAGGAGAGGCACTAGGATTCATGAGCAGAGGCTGGGGTTCCGCAGGCCAGTCCATGCTCAGTATTGCACAAACCCCCTGCCAGGCCGCCTGTTGCTGGCACCATCTCACCTCCCTGCTCAGCCTACCCTCCTGCCGCGGGCTCATCTCTGGAGTTCCAGCTTGCCTCCCCAGCCTGTTCCTGCACCTTCTTCACTGCCACCAGAAACACAGCACCACTTGGGTTCCATTGCTGGGGCTCGGTCTGACACCAAAGATTTCTACTAATTCACATGTAAACAGCTATAGCAAGGAGCCCATGGAGGTTTCTACTCTCAGCCAGATGTAGACAGATATACAGTGATACCACCTCTGCCCCTGCCCCCAATTCCAAATGCAGAAGAGAAGGCAGCTTGGGTTGGAGCAGAAGTGGTAGCAGACACGGGTTGTGGGTATGATCTGGGGGTGAAAGCAGGGCACCCACTGGGGAGGTTCATCGATAACAACCCATCCTCCGCTGATTCCCGGACTTGCTGCGCCAGGTGACACTTCACTCATTCATGCAACATCTTAGGTCCTCAAAAGTGGGTCCCCTGCATCTGGAAGGGTATGGGAATACAATGGCCTGGTGCACCGGATTGGCTTTAAAATGCCTCCATGGGGCAAAAAGGACAGCAGCTAAGGTAGCCGTGGCTCCATGCGGATAACTATGTGGAGTAGGGGTGGGGAGCTCATTTCTTTGAGACATGTTTGCTATGTTTTAAGTGTATCTTTGCCAAGATGCAATGGAGGATTATCACCGACAGTGCCCTAGCCAAGTGCAGACTTAATGCCCCAAACCGGGCCCCCCAGAGCTGTTCTAAACAAAGAATGGGGTTGTGCCTGCCAGAAACAGGATAGAACTGTCCAAAGGACAGAAAATCAGCTCCAGAAGTTTGAAAGCTGTAAGTCGTGGGTTCCATTTGCCCCAGGATAGTGTAAAAATGGCAAATTGTTCTTGGGCTGGAAGATAAAAGCGGAGCGGCTCTGAGGAGGGCCCACCATGGAGAGGTTGCCCTCTCCCACAGGCCTGTGCTCTGTGGCTCTGACCATGTGCCTCAGCCTTCCTTGCTAACAGGCCTTTTCTTTCTTGCAGGGCCTCTGCTACAACCTTGTGACCGGAAGGGGTTGCAGGAAAGCAATGTCCGCCACCTGGTGCAGCCCCGAGGGCCAAGGACTGGTCCAGGGCCCTGGCAGGGAGGTCGGAGAAAATTCCGCCGCCAGCGACCACGCCTCTCCCACAAGGGCCCCATGCCTTTCTGAAGCAGGTACCTAAGGCTCTGGTCAGGGGAAGGCAGAAGGGGTGTGGGAGGGACAGCTTAGAATCTGGGTAGTCCTGGTGCTTGTCACCACCAGTTACCTGGACCAAGCAGTGTCAGCACCACACAACAGAGATGCTTCCAGAATACCGTTTAATACAGAGGGGGTTGATACTTGGGCCAGTCTTCCGATTCTTCAGAACTTGGGTTCTGGCTCTCCTCTACCCTACTGCCTGTGTTTGGACAGGCTGGCCCAGTTGGGGGGTTCTAGAAATCCTGGGAGGTTGGGGGAGGGTGCCCCAGCGTATATGCACAGGTATCCAGTGTGATCCTCAGCAGGGGAGGGGAGAGAGTAGGAGGGCGCTGGGGGTTAACAGGCCACCAATACACAGTTTGGCTCTGGTTGCCCAGAGGTGTGAAAGGAGATGGCAGGGGAGATGGCAAGGCCTATGTCTGCCCCTGAGGCCCGCCTACAGCGTCTTCCCTTCTAGCTGGGAAAGGGCAGCCCTTGACTTTAGGCTCAGGGTTGAGTGGGTAGGGCTGAATGCTCTCTCCTCTCCTGACCCATGTGGTTCCTTTAACCTAGACTGAACCAATGACTGCTGGGAATTTTGTTTCCTTAGGACTGAAGGGGCTCCCAAGTGCCCACCAAATGTGCGATTCTCTCTACTCGGTAGATTGATCTGCTTCTCTGGAGCCCTCACGACTGTTCGCCGTTCTCCACCTGTTCTAGCTGCTGACCATCTGCACTCTGCTCACCCACCAGCTTCTCTGATGGCCGCCATGCCCCTAGCTGGAACGTTCCCTTAGTGCCATAAGGATCCATTGAGGCCCTCATCCTGGCCCTTCCCAGACTGACTTTGGAGAGCCAGCACTGGAAGGCCGTCATTTTCTACTTCAACCTTCCCCTCCCATCAGACCCCTTCCTTCACTGGCAATCCCTGGGCTGGGTGCAACCCCAAGAAGCTCCCTTCTTGGTGGGCTCTTATATTTGCCAGATTTCCCTGTCAGTTCCTTCAGAAGGAACTAGACAGGCAAAGAGAGACTCTAGTTAGCCAGGTTGGGGGAGATGCAGACAGGTTGCCTTGGGGGTAGATACTGAAGTGGGGGATTCACATGCTGAGGGAGGGAGAGAGGGGTGAAGCATTAGAAAAGAGAAGGAAAGCTGCTGTGGCCTCTTTCTCCCCTGGTGTTTGGCCCAGTTAAAGAAGAGGTGACACCAGGCCCATATGAAGTACCTTGCACTTCTCTTACCTCACTGTGTCTTCTGACACTCCTCTCCCACTCAGCTCTACCCCCACGTAGTTCGGGCTTCCACTCAGGAGGGGATGGCAATGGGTCTGAGGTGACTCCATACCCTCCCAGGAGCAAAAGCCAAGCAGGGGGATTGTTTTTGCCAAGAATCACAGAACTCAGAGCCAAAAAGAACCATGGTGCTCACGTAGCCCCGCCTCCTCATGCAAACTCCTGCAAAAACTCAGGCCTGCTGAGGGGTGGTGACCCACTCAGGGTCACCGCTGAGCCAGAATGAGGACCCAGGTCTCCCAGCTCCCCCTCGATGATGTCCTCTTCCCTCTCGATGATGTCTTTCCAAACATGTTAAGTGCCTTTCTCGGAGTTGCACAGGGGTGGCCGGGGAGGGAGAGGCAGCCCCTGTGACCTGGCCCATGCTGGTGTGGGAACGGAGCTGCCGCCGCTCAGGTACCAAGGCTGCCATTCCAAAGCCAACACTGATTCTCAGGAGGTTTCCCTTCATGCTGACTGGGTCTTCTTTCCCAGTGGCCTTTCCTTGGTGGGGAAGGGAGGAAGGGAAGGAGAGGAGGAAGAGGGGGAAGGAAGGAAAAAGGAAAGATGGGAGGTCATGGAGGCCTGAGCAGGCTTCCTTCTAGGCAGTCTCCCAGAAGGAAGCAAAGGCAAGATGGACACCTCACGGCCACCTATGTGTGTGTGTGAGGCCAGGGGTACTCAGGGCCCCTCAATTCCCACAGGAACTCCATGTTTGCCTAGCCGCCTCTGCCCTTACTTGCTGCTGCTATTGCTGCCGCTGCCGCTGCCGCTGCTGCTGCTGCTGCTGCTTTTGAGGCCCGCCCTGGGGAGCCCTGTTGGGCACCCGCCTCCTCAGACTAGAGGGCTAGCCAGTGTCCAGAAAGCCTCTTGTGCCACAGATGCCCCTACCAGGGACTGGGCCTTCTCCCCCCTCCTCCACTCTGCACCTCCAGCTCCTCAGCCTGCCCAGCCCCATGGGAAGGGGGGAAAGGGGACAAAGGGGACAACTGGGAAAGTGGGAGAGACAGAGGAGGGTAGTGGGGCCGGGGGAGGGGGGAGCTGTCTTATTTAAAGTGGTTGTGTATGATTCTTATACTAATTTATACAAAGATATTAAGAGCCTTTTCAGTAAACAGTTGTTCCCATAATTGTGTTCAGTGTCTGTAAAGATTGTTTCTTTGTAAATATGTCTTTATAATAAAAAGTTGAAAGCTGACAATTCTCCCTTGCTCTCGGAGGTCAGGATATTCAGCCCTCCCCTGGCGTCCGTGGCTGTCCACATGCCCACGCAGTGCACGTGCAGGGAGCTCAGAACCTGCACCTCAGATTGGATCCAGGTCAAATGGCCCCAAACCAATTTACCACACTCACAAGAGAAATCTCTTAAGTTTAACGATGGGCTCACAGAAAATTCAGTCCACTTTTAAGTGTTTGGCGTTTTCTAGGATGTCATGTTTGGGGCAGTATCATTTAAAGGATTTTTAAACAGCGACTTCTTTTAGAACATTCTGATTCAAGGAAGGCTTTCTACTAAAACTTGTATCCTTGGTGGGTGTCTTCTAGTTTATCGACTTTTGAACACTTTCGGGACTTTTTAGCCAGTTTGCCTTTCTTGAAAAATGTTATGTTTCCTGCAATAAATACATCTGGTAATGACTTTGTATGTATCATTTTGTTTCACAAAGTAGTTGCTTGATGAATGAGATAACCCGAAAAACAAAATACAAGGAGTTCAATACAGTTCTGCCCCATCTGTCTCACTTCTTCATGCCTGTTGTCAAAATGCCAACATCTTGCAGAACAGAAAGGAACGTTGGGTACATGCTAATTTGGTTAATCAACTCACTAGGTGCACACAGGCATACACAATGCTGAGTAAGCGCTGGTAAGGAGTGCTCTAAAAGATGCCGTCGATAAATCTTGTGGGGAATTCCACAGATTTGACAACTGTTCCAGCACTAAAAATATACAATTTTAAAGAACGGGTTTTCAGAAAAATTTGCTGAAAAGTCATAAAACTGCTCCATAGGAGATAAAATAGAAAAAGCTACCCACTAGCATACAAAACAATCTCATTGACAAAATGTTGCTGATTATGACATAGTGATTTAAAAATATGTTTGTTGACTGCCTCAGGACATGTGGTACAAAATTATTACTTTGAATTTTAGGCAAACTGGTCATCAGAGGAACTGGTTCTAGGCAAGGAGGTTTTGGGTGGGCTGGCTTTAGGCTGATTGGTCTGTTATGGCCTTAATCACCCCCCAAAGCTCTGATTTCACAAGAAACCAAGAAGAAAGGGGGGGGGGTGTTGGCAGAGCAGGTCAACTTGATATTGTCCTGTGAGTGTGTACCCTGTTACAGAGGTCTTTAAAAATTACCCACTTATTTTTTAAAAAAGATTTATTTAATTATGTGTATAAGAACTGGGGTACAGGCCAGAGGTATGGGAGGTGAGAGGATTCACCAGAGACAGAGTGGGGAACAGAGCAGGCAGAGTGACTTGAAATACACTGCTGAGGGGAGCAGCAGGAGAGGGAGGAGAGGTCTGCCGCACCATGTGGTTCACCTCCCTGGCCAGGGATCGAACTTGTGTTGCATTGGCTGCCAGTGGCTTCATACTGCTGCGCCTAAATCCCTTGCGCCACCAGGGAGGCCCCTACCCACTCATTTTCTCATCTTAACAACCGAACCAGAGACCACCAGCCGCATTTTATAGATGAGAGGCTCAGAGAGGTGAAATTACTTGCCCAAAGGCTAACAGCCAGTAAGTGAATCTAGCATCTGGATTTAGACTTGACATGACACACTTCTTCTATGGCACTACACAGTGTGCAATGAGAGAAAGTGTGTTTAAGTACTTAAGTGTGTTTGGTGTTCTCAGTAAGTGTGATCGAAAGAGTGATATGGTGTGGCCTGGTGGACTCAGAGGCTAATGGGGGCTGAGCAGCTATTACCAGTCCCAGGAGGCCCAACTGCATTTGGTTAAGTTGGCAGGAAGATGGTGGACAATGGAGGCGGGGGCCAAGGAAAAGGAAGCAGTCACATGACTGCTCTGGGCATGTGTAGTCAATTGGTGGTGGCTCGTGTCCTTGGGCCAGGGAGTGAGGGGAAGGAGAGTGGGCAGCTCTTGTGAAAGTAATTGGACATCAAACCAAAAGAGGGCAGGACACAAGGGCTGCTAACCTTTGGGGAGATACTGATTTGACCAAATAAATGCAAAATTATCAGAGTAGGGGGTTGTTTTTGTAAGTGCAGAGGGTAAAAAGCAGAGTGAGTTCACTTAACTAATTCTGGAACATAAGCCCTGAACCCAGAGGTTGAAGGGTGGGAGAGGCAGAAAGCCCAAAAACAACAGTGCTTCAAATCTATCTGGAAATGAGGGGCTTCTGGAAAGATAGAAGTTAGGGAGACAAGCAGAATGAGCACATGTGTGGCTTTTCAGGGCCCCAGGTGTTGTATAAAATGAGGTGCTTGGAAGCACAACATTTCCGACTCTCTCACATGCCCTGGCTGACTCAGTGTCCCTAATCAGCGGCTAAAGGAACAGTGAGGCCTGGCCGAGTGGCCATTCTGAGGTACTTATGTAATTCTGCTTTTCAGGCCTAAAGGTTATTTGAGTGAAATTTCTCAATCCAAAATTTCTGACTAGAAAGAGCCTGTGCCATCTAACTGCCAAAGAGACTGGCAGAGGAGACCTACTACCTTCTGCTCCTGGCCCGACAGTGAATGCAGACTGACCCAGTGTTTCTTTGGGAAGTCCCAGAAACGGAAGGCCTGTCCAGGGCTCCTTTGAAAAGTTAGTTTTCCCTACATACTAGTCAGCACTCACCAAATGACAACCTTCCTGCTGCCTTGAAAGCAGCAAATCAAAGTTTGGCACACTTTTCTGTAAAGGTCAGGGTGTAAGGATTTTCACCTTTTTGGCCATTGGAAGTCTCTGCCCTAACTATTCAGCTGGACTTTGGCTGCACAAAAGTAGCCACAGACAAAGTGTAAGTAATCAGGCATGACTGGGCCTTAACAAAACTTTATTTATAAAAACATACGGCAGGTCAGAGCTTGGCAAGTCCTGTTTCAAAGGAGTGTTGACAAGGCCTTCAATGCAGCCCTTGAACACTTGCCAGAGCCAACAGGGAGGACTTTGAGTTGGCAGCAAGGTCGAGAATGAAGGCGATTTCATCAAGTCATTATGAGTTGGTCTGTGCTCCTCGCTGTCTGTTAGTTGCCATACCAGCAATGGGCGCTCAGGGTGAGGGGAAGTCTGAAGTCAGATCAGGGTTTAAACCCAGTGTTTATTGACCTGGGACCTTCCTTTCCACCAGTGTCTCGATATCAATGAGTGGGGTTTCCGCACTGTGATCAGGGTTGAATGAGGTGATGAGGTAAAGCGTTTCGCCTAGTGCCCAGCCCACAGTCCAAGCTTACTAGTGGCAGCTAATATTGTCTCCCCTAAGCCTCACCCTAACCCTGAGTGGACAGGGCAGCACTACTGCCCATAATTTTGGGGTGGGGAATCTGACCTAAAGAGATCAAATTCAGAGTCACTTGTGGGCCAGTCAGGTCGCATCCCTGGCTCTATCCTTGGTCAGCTGGGAGCAGCTGCCATGTTCCTGCTCATGTTCTGCCTCCCCACGCTGAGTGTGCCTCGACCACTGGAAACTTCCAGCATCGTAGACAATGCACAGGGCCAGCCCAGAGACAGGGTCAGGCACCCAGCGTACTCCCCCATGGCAATGTTTGCTTGGGCAACACTTGCTCCAGGAAACCTGCCTGGCCTTGGGGTTTCCTTCTACATGAGGCCAGGTGCCCAGAAATCCGCATTCCACTCCTGAGTCTGCTTCTGCCCAGGGCTTGCCGGGCAGCTTGGCAAAGTCTTTCCTTGGCCCTTTCTGAGCTGCACTCCCAGGCTCCCTGAGTCTTCCCAGGGTACCTGGAAGGGGCGGGTGGACAGGAAGCACCTGGTTATGAATAGAGCTTTGCTGGGGGCCCAGAAAACAGCAAGACTGCTTCAGGGTGCCCTCCAAAGGGAATTCGTGCGGCATGAAATGGAAACCTTGGCCACTGAGGAAGGCCAGTGCAGGGTTATGTGGGTCTGCACAAGCTCTCCTTGGCCCCAGAGGCTGTTGGTACCTCCATATCTTAGTCCCTTCTGCCCCTCCCTCCACCGCTCCAGCGTGCAGACCAAATGCTTTCTAACTGACCCAGGTTTCAAGAATAGACAGACAGGCTGCCACCAAGTCAGACACTAGAGGTTTTGAATTTTGAATCCCAAGCCTAGTTGGGCCTGAAGTAAATGGGCTTAGGCAAGAAAGCTCATCTTGTGGGGGAGTGCCCCTTGTTTATTTTCATGGGACAACAATCTCTGAGCTTTCTACGTCAGACATACAGAATCCTAGGTCAGCACTGACGGGCACCCCTGGGAAGTCATCCATTCCCTCAAACCCCCTCATTTTTAGAGGTGAAGAAATTGGAGCTCAGAAAAGGAAAGTGACCCCCAGAGGGACAACATGGCAAACACTGAAGGGGCACTGCCTATGTGCCAAGCACTCTTCTAAACACACAGCCCATCCTGACTGACATAGTCTCCGTCACAAGCCCATATTATAGCTGAGATAACTGAGGTAGAGAGACTAAGTTCATATGAGGATCTTCTGAGGAATGTGAGAATGGAACGAGAGGACCAGGGCACATTGCTTTCAAGGAAGGCAAAGGTGCTCTTGAAATGGCAAGCATTCACTCAAGGGTTGCAGGAACCTGCGCATAGGGTTGGGAGGGCTTCTCTCTGGCACTTCAGCCGCAGGGCAGCAGAACTGCCTGTACCTGTGAGAGGACCTGAAAGAGGAAGCCCAGCCTTCCCTCTAGGCATGGGTACCTCTGGCTCCCTTCCCAGAGACTATAGGGAAAGGGGCAGATGAACTGCAAAGTTCTAAGGTTTCATCCCTCACCCACCCCAGATATCCAAACTTTCTCACCACCTACAATGCCTCTCATCTCCTTTGAGAACTCCCAGCTCCACAGACCTGCAGACCTGTGAGGTGTGGAAAGATAAGGAAAGTGAAACAAAGTTGGGAAGGAGCGATCCCACAGGGAAGGAGAGGGGACAGAGGAGGGCCAGGAGGAAGGGCTCACATTCCAGCCCCATAAGCCTCTATCACCTTAGACTCTCATACTCTGCTTTCCCAAGAGTTCCCATCCCATCTCCTGCTCTCCTTCCCTGCCCCCAGGAGACTGGGCTACATCCCAGCTCAGCTCCGCTGCTCTCCTTGCCACCCCAGTCCTGCTCCTAAATTGCCTGGCAAGTTTCAAAAGGAGCTTCCCCTCAACTGCTGCCAACATGTTCAGTGCCCAGACCTGGAGAAAAGCTGTTTTACCTACACCTACCCACCCACCACTGCAAATACTCATCCCCGCCCCCACCAGGCAGTCCACTAAAGAGCGCCTGTCTGGTGTAGCACACGCCCTGAGCAGCAGTGGGGAGAAGACTTGCCCTTCACCTTGCCTCTGGGGTGCCTCTGGGAAGGGGTGTGGCCAGGGCGTGACAGCCTCAGGCTTGCTGCCCAGTCAGGGGCTACTAGACCCCCAGGCTGCTTCCCTGGCCCCAGCAGGCACCGAGAGGGAGTGAGCTGCACACACAGGGTTTGGGAAGCAAAACTTGGAAAAGCCTCCGCCTACATCAACCCCAACTCTGGGTGCTTGTCTAGTCTCCCCAGACTTCCCTTCCCTGGCTCCCTGCCTCCCCACATTATCCCAGTCCTTCTGGAACCCTTGAAGGCTGCCTGCCCCAGCCCTGAAGATGAGACCCAATGGGAGCACAGGTTGTCTGCTCCCCTCCCCCAAACCCTGGGGCTTGCTAACCACCCATACCCTCACCAGAGTGAGCATGGCCATCCCCACGGTGGGGGATGGAGGCCTCCGTGATGACAGCGACTATAATAATTGGCTCCTTCAGTGCCAAGGCTGGCCCCTCATTTCACCCTTGGGGCTTCTGTTTTATTGTTTCTGAAATGGAAATAATAACCCCTAACTTTCTCATGGGCTTGTAGTGAGGCCCAAGTGCTGTTTCTGAAACTCAAAAGCTTGGTGCACTGACGGGCATGAAGCATGTGTGAAATGGGAGAAAAATGCCCGCCTCCCATGGTGCTGGTTTGCATGTGAAAGTCCTTTGTCATCTGCAAAGCACCAGAGACATTCACTTCTCAACTTTCACAGGCCGCTGACCACCAGCCACATTCCTCACAACCCGTGAGGCAGGTGGGTGCTGTCCGGAAGTTCTGCCTGTGGACTCTCAGAAACATATGACAGAGCGATGACATGCTCGAACTGAGGGGGGTGCCCCCAGAGGCTTCTTTGGGGAGCAGTGGGCGTGGAGTGAGTGGAGATTAAGCAGGGAGCACAGGGCTTCAGTCCAAGGAGAGTGAGCAGACATGACTTAAACCCATTTCACAGACCGGAAGCAGCCCCAGAGAGGCAGTGAGTGTCAGAATGAGAGATTGCATTTATCTCCTGTGTGCAGACTGATTCCCTTCCCAGCCCTGGGCTAGGCAGAAGTAGAGCAGGGCCCGCCAGGGTCACTAACACATCTGCTCCCCACAACTTGCCCCACGCTCTATGGACTTCACCAGCCAGGCAGGAGGAACTGAGCCCCCCACCCCCAGCAGTGAGTAGCTGGGTGTCCCTGGGCACAGGCTGGCGGGACACTTCTGAAAGCTTCTTAGATGTTCTGCTTTCCTTGCACTCTGTCAGTCTCTCCTCCAGGCCAGGTACGTAGTCTTTGAGTGAAATTCAGTGTGGGGTCAGCGACTGCCCCCTGCTGGTTGATATTGGGAACTGCAGGTCCTTCTTCCCGTTTGCTCCAGACCTAGGCCCAGACCACCTAGGGAGGCTCCTGAGGTCACTTCATCTGTCTTGTTGCACAGGAAGTATGAGGAAGAACAAAGACCAAGGTGTATGTGGAGAGGTAGCTGATCAGAGTTACTCAAAGTTGACATTTCAGTTGCTCCTGCTGTAGGATTCAGTGAGTATGCGTGTGCTTCCTCTGACATGAGAGGGTACGGAGGAGTGTGTACAAGGTCATGGACATGGGTGGGCTCTATGTGTGTGGACGCTGTCTGAGCAGGTGTATATATTGTTCCCACATGAGTGCTGTTTTAGTCTGTATCCGTGCTGTTTACTGTACTATGTGGCTGGGGGCAGGAGAGAAGCTGCCACATGAGGTGCCAGGCGTGACATTCTCCAGCTTGTGGCTGCAAAGGGAAGTGGCTGGTTCTCTGAGGCCTGGCCAGGCCATGTGCACCTCCGTACGGACTGGTCCTAAGCTACCTGGCCCCCCAGCTGTCTTCAGGAGCATTTCCTTGTCCCTGCTAGTCTTCCTCTAGGAGGTACATCCCTGTACCTGTACCCCCACAGCCACTGAGGGGAATCTCATAGCTCTGGAGGCAACAGAAAATCTGATTTCTGCTTGTGCTCATGTGAACACCCTCACACTACCAACTCACCTGTTGTATGTGTCCAGCTATGGTTTGTTCTCATTCCAGGGCTGGTGCTCCCCGAGGTATGCCAGTGCAGCCTTCACCAGCCAGCAAACATTCTGGTGGAATGAGGCCATGTCATGCTGATTACAGAGATGTTAAGTGTCACCTTGTCCACCACACGCACTCCCAAGTAATTAAATATGTTTTGGTCAGGGAGTTTCAGGAGACCATGCGTTAATTAAGGTATTACTCTTGTTTTCAACCCCTAACAGACTTTTTTAAAAAAAACAGTTCATCACTTCTCCAAGTGGCATGAGAACACTAGTCCACCTTACTAGTCTCATCAAGCAGAATTGCTCGACGAGGCCATCAGCCATCAGTTAAATACTCAAGCCATAGGCTGGGAATGGCAATGTCAGATGAGAGTCCAAGGACTCCCTGGACTTTGCCCATAGGCCTGGCTTTCTGCATGAACTTGGAAGGATGGGAGCTCCGGAGGATTAAAATGCAGGTTCAAGTAAGTGCTCCGGAGCAGGCCTAGCCTTGCCCTTTGCACTTCAGACACACCCACAATATTTCTAGGGCAAAACCCTCTTTGATTTCCTGCTCTTTGGCCCCAGCTCCTACTTGGTGAAATGCAAACAGCAGGGAGCTACTATCGCAGGCACAGCCACTTGGTATCTGTGTCACCCTCTGAGCCCCGCCTCCCTTGTCTGTACATGGAGGGGGTCAGTGCGGTCACTGTGTTGTTGTCTTGAGGCTCAATGGAGACAGTGGATCACAAAGCACCTTGAGGTGGAAACCAGGGCTGGAAGCATGTGAGGGACAAGTGCAAAGCTCTAAGGTGCTATCCTCAGTCAGCTCCCCAGGGGGGCAGTCTCACCCTTGCTAGAATACCACCCCCATTTTAATCAAGATTTTAACCAGCAGTCAGTCATAGCATTTTGGGGTTGGCGGGAAACCTTATTTAAGCCACCATTAAAAAAACAAGCTTGTATTTATTGAACACTTAATATATGCTACGTGCTGTTCTAAGTGCTTTACATACATTATACCCATTTAATCCCCATGACAACTCTATGAGGTAGACATTCTCATTACTCTCATTCCGTATACAGGGAGACCAAGACAATACACTCTAGTAAACGGGCCAAAGTCACATAGGTGGTCCATTGGACCAAGATTTGAAGCCTGGCAGGCTGGCTCCAGAACATGTGCTCTTAATCATGGTCTCCACTGCCTATACTCAGCGTTGAAAAACAACTGAGCAGTTTATTTGGCCTCTGTTTGCACTCCCCCAGTAATGGGGAGCTCATTACTTCCCAAGGCTCTGATTTCATACAACTGTAGTTGCCAGTCTTATGTGTCTGACCAAGTCTTTGGTGACTGAGATTAAACCAATATCCTAACTTCCGAAGACTCAGTAAGGGGTAGGCTCAAAACAGAAGGTTCTAGAAAGCAAGGATGTTCCCCATAGCCCTGACACACACAGACTTTCTGATGCCACCCCCTTTGACATGCCGACACCTACTCTTTAAATGGAGATGGAAGCCGCAGTAGGACAGTTCCTCCCCACTCCCTGCCAGTCCTCCTTTAACTGAAGAGCACGAGGGAGCAGCTGTTCCTCCAGCTGGAGCCCAGGACAAACATGGTGCTCATTGTACTAGTAGGTGCTCAATAAATGCTGAACGAACAAATGAAGAAATGAGTGAATGGACAAGGGAACGAAGGCCAGGCTATCAGCCTCCTCTCCTGCCAGCCTCAGTTTTCTGGAAGAATCAGTTTTGCATTGTGCTTCGATATCCTTAAAAGCAGCATTTCCATGGTAACGAGGCATAGATCTGCCCCTCTACAGGGCCCGATTCTTTCCTGTCACACTGACTGAGGTCTCCAGAAAAGATCCTCAGCTACCTTCAGTGTTTGCAGAGTGGGTCACTCTCAATTGGGAGGCCTGTGGAGTGGGCACTGCCATGGGCGGATCCCCAGTGTACGGCTCCTCAGGGAAGTTCCCAGGCAGAACGACCTTGCTGGGGTTTCCATGGTAACAACACTAGGCTAATGGGTTGCCAGGGTGATGGTGCACTACTGCTAAGATTGCACGGGACCGACCACACAGGGCCACCGAGTTGAAAAGATGCTAATAACACCTTTCTGAGTCTCCATGGCAACAACACTCAAGCACCGGGGAGGCTTTGTCCCAAATGCAGATTAGGCCCCCACCCTCCACACTCAGCCAGAATGCTCTGTGAGGCAGGTCACTGACCCAGTGTCCAGGGGACTTGGCCCCTGCTGTTCCCTCCCAAGAGGACCAGCCCACTCGGAGGCCCCCTATCTGCCCCAAAACCTGTCACCATACTGCTCCTCTGGGTGTTGGTCTGTGCAGCCTGGTCTCTGCACTTGGGACTGTCAGGGAGAAGGTAGGGCAGGAAGGGAGGTCAGGCCGGTTGGCACGGGAGAAAGTGGAGCTCTGGGGCACTCCTGGAGTCCAGGGGCACCTGTTGGTGTAGCTGCTCCCCGGTCAGGGGCTCGTGCACTCGGGGTCTCAGGAGGCAACCAAGACCACCTGCCCCAGCAAAGCCAGGATCCTGGGACCGGAGCTTACCAGTCACTTTTAAAGCCGTGGCATATAGGAATTTCATCAGTGGGAAGGGGGCCCAAACCCTAACCCTAGCCCCTTCAGTCCTACCCCTCTGTCCACCACAGTGTCCCCCAAGTCACTTGGCCTTCTGTGGAACACAGTCTGGGTAAAACTTTTTTTTTAAAGATTTATTTATGCATACAAGCACTGGGGTACAGGCCAGAGGTGCGGGGCGGTGAGAGAATCCACCAGACAGAGCAGGGAGGAGAACAGGCAGATGGATTGAAATCCACTGCTGAGGGGAGAGAGCAGCGTGCCAGGCAGGAGAGGTCTGCCTGCTCCATGTGGGTCACCTTCCCAGCTGGAGGCAGGGATCGAACTCGTGCTGCAGTGGCTGTGGTCTGCTTCATAGTGCATTGCTTAACCCACTGCGCCACCAGGGAGTGCCCAATCTGGGTAAAACTTGAACCTATCCCAGTTCCTCATAGTCCAAATGGAGAGCCTAACTGGGACCAGCGAGGGCAGGTGACTTGCCCAAGGCCCCACAGCCAGTTGTTACCATAACCAGGACTAAAGCCCAAGACTCTCCTGCTGGTGGGGCCTTTCCTTATAAACAAGGGTATCATGAACTTCTGGGTGACCCCTAACTTCTTTTGAAATTCCCAAGGACTGTGAGGGCTTTTGTCCTTCTGCCTATTCAGGGAGGTGGTGATACTGTTCTGGAGAGAAGGTTCCATTGGCAAAAGTGTTTAGAATGCACCTTCCATGGGGAGTGAGGAGCAAAGCGGGGAGGGGTTCCAGTGATCTGTGGAGGAGGATCATGGGTGCTTTGGTGGTGGGGTGGTGTGGTAACATGTCTGAGGAGGTATGAATCTAGCCTATAAATCATATACAGTATTGTAAATGAGCATCACCTCATTGGGTCTTCTAGATTTGACATATTTGAGTACCTACTATGTGTTAGACATTTTGCTGGAACATGCTTTCTGTGCTAAGTGCCATCTTATTATTTCTTTGTTATAGCAAGCTATTTAGACCAGCATAATTATCTTCATTTAACAGATGAGAGAATGGAAGCTTTCAGGGTTAGCTGAAGCTTGAGTCTATTAACCATGGAGTATCTCTTGAACAGTGACACCTCCTCAGAAGCACCAGCAGGGAATTCTGGGATGACGACTGACCCATGACCTAGCTCTGTTGACAATGAACTGAAGCATGTGAATGCCTCCCTGAAGCCCAAGTAATGTCCATGCCTCACTGCCACACCCAGGATAACCAGAAGGTATATCTGTTCTGGAAGGCCCAAATGTGTGTCACTTTTTCACAACCTGCCACAGTGGCTGCCCACAACAGGCAGAAAACCTTGTGAGTTTGGATGGGGGGCGTGGTAATTCCTAGTTGCCATGGAAACCTGGGGAAGTTGTCGGGAATATGGATAGGGAAGGTCTAGGCCAGGTGTAGGCAGGATTAGCTCCCAGCTGGTGGGCCTGGTGGGCGTGGAGTGACTTTACTGGGGCTCGAGACTACTGAGCACCCCCCTCGACACCCTTCCCCACCTTTGGACTCCATGTCCCGTGGGACCACTTCTCCTCCAACCCTGCCCACCTCACACATCTCCAGCGCACAACTCCCCTTCCTCAGGCGAAGGGGCATTCCCTTGGCCTGGGCCTCTTGCTCTCGTGTGGGTGGGGAACCTACAGGACCAGAAGTCGCAGCACCTGCTCTGGACCTCACACTGTGACTCCTTGACTGTTGTTCCTGGGCAAGTCATTTGACCTCTCTGGGCCTCACTTGTCTTCTCTGAGATGGGCTGTGGAGAGAAATGAACTAGAGCCCAGCTGAAAGAGCCAGTTCTCTTGGAGACTTTTCCTGAGCGCCAGACCAAGTTGAGACTAGACCTAGGTCTGGCCCTTCCTTTTTTTTTTTTTTTTAAAGATTTATTTATCTATGCAGACAAGAGCTGGGGTACAGGTCAGAGTCATGGGAGGTGAGAGGATTCACCAGAGACAGAGCCAAGAGCATAACAGGCAGACTGACTGAAGCACACTGCTGAGGGGAGCAGTGGGCGAGGCAGGAGAGGTCTGCCGCGCCATGTGAGTCCCCTCCCTGGCCGGGGATCGAACTCACGCTGCTGTGCAGTGGATGCTTCACAGTGCGGTGCTCAACCCGCTATGCCACCAGGGAGGCCCCGTCTGGCCCTTGCTTAATGCATCCCCCAGAACCCTTGCACTGCTCCTTCACTGGCCCCCGTTTGCTGCTTGCTCTCCCTCTGCAGGGACAGGACTCTCTGGCCCACTGCTGTAGCCCCGGCTCTCTGCACAGGCTCCTGGGAGGTGCTTAATAAATGCTATACACACACAGGGAAGGAGAGGCTCCCTGTACATCTTTCCTCCTTTCCTTTCCCACCCTGGCACAGTCTCGGGGCCCTGCTGTCCCTACAGAGGTCCGAGGGACTCGCATCAAAGTCTTCAGTGGGGCTAGCGGCTTAATGGGGTCAAGCCCCATGAGGGTAGATTGCGCCCTCTTTGAGTGGCGGGCCTTTGACCAGCCAGGCAGGGCTGCCCTTTCCGGCCAAAAGGCAGTTCAGTCTAATGCTCACAAGCACAGGCCTTGAAAAAGACGAGCACCCATTAGCTGTGAGGATACAGGCATGGCACTGAAGCTTCAGGCCAGCTTCCTGTGTAAACTGGATGTGTAAAATGGAGGTGTTGCTCATGCCGGCCGCGTCGCGAGTGCGTGCACCAATGCTGTGTGTGTGCACGTGTGCGCACGCGTGCTTCTCATACTTCTTGGTACCAGGTAAGCACTCAGTGCAAATTGAAGGGGGGAGCAAGGGGAGTACTCTTCATCCCAAGTAATGTGGGACCTCACTCCTTCTAACCTAATGCCCCCCATTGCCGCCACCCCAGTTTCTGGCTGGAGTTGCCCTACTTTCCATGGCAGAAAGTCCAGACTGGCTACTCCAGTGCGTGGATCTGGACGCAGCAGGGCAGAGCTTTCCAACGCTGTGGCTGGGCCCCTCCCCCACTGCAGCACAATCTCTTTCACTTGTTAAGCACGTGCTGCAGCCTCCCAGTGCCTTCCCGAGCATGGCAGTGCTGGATCAACTGCTTCACACTCTGCCTAGTACGCCCACCTTAGGGGCCAAGAGCCGTTTCTTCTTAGATCTTAGACCCTCTCTTGGATCTCTTCCAAATAATAGTGCCCCTCACCCCGCCCTCAGCCACTCACTGGCTCTGTGATATCAGACCAAACCCTCCCTCTTCAGTGTCTCGATGTCCTTATCTAAAAAATGAAGGTCTGTCTGTAAGAAATAGAGAAAACAGGTGCAAGCAAGGAAAAGGAGAGGGGTCCACCTGGCAGCAGGAAGGCAGTGGTGGGTGAGGTGAGGCTTATACACACACAGAAGCGTGGAAGTGTCCTGGCAACATCAATAAAATTTTCTTTAAAAAAGAAATAAAAACGAGGGTCCGGACTGTCTGAAAGGACCCTTGACCATTGTGGCTTGGGTCGTCTGGGCCCAACCATCTGGATGGTTCCACATGATGGCTTATCACTGACTCCTCATCCCAGGGCCAGAGCAAGTTGTGCGTGTCCTGGGCTTCGCAAAGGGCAGGACTGGGGTTCTGTCTTCCTGCTGGAAGAGACACAGCTCCCATTTTCAAGGTGTTCCAGAAGTGCTGCGGAAGGGCTAAGGCCCACAGAGGGAGAGGCACTCGAGTGAGGCAGGAGCCCCAGAGGGAGGCCACATCTACCTGCCCAGTGAGTTTGCAAATGTTGCCCAAAGCCAGCTGGGCTCAGCTGCACCAGGAAGCAGGCCTTCCTGAGGCTGCCCCAAACCAGCTGTCCAGACCTGCTGGGGACCTCAAGGCCTGGAGGGAGGCTCTTTCCCTGAATTTGTCAGCTGCTTGGAGGGCCAGCAGCGCCTGCAGGGAGAGGAAATAGAGGGGACAGCCATGTGCCTCCCCCGAGGGCCTTGCTGGGCCCCCCCGCTGACAGCGCAGCTGCCCCACATGTGATCCTCATGGGCCTGACCACACCCCCCGGGGCCCATGGCCTCGACTGCACCAGACCTCTCTGGGATATTCTCACGCCACCCTCCCACCCAGGTTGAACGACAGCCCCTTGATAGTCAAGGAATTCGCATTCGTTTCCAATTGGGGCCCACTGTGCTTTAATAAAACTGTAGTCTCTCCCTCAGTCCCCTTGAGGTGAAGAGATGTCCTCAACTCCCCAGGCACAAGGGAGCCAAGGCTGGTTCTTGAGCAGGGGAAGAGCATGCTGAAAGTGTGGGAGACCAGTGAGGGACCAGTACGGGGCCTGAAGCTGTCGGAGACTGGACTCCTGCATGCTGGCCCAGCCAAGGCGTTCATTAGCCATGTGGCCTTGGGGGAGCCGCTCCCCATCTCGGGACCTTTCTTCTCTCTAGATTGGGCACGATGCTCTTCCCTGCTCTACCAGCCTCACTGGTGAGCATGAGGGTCAGATAAGAACTTAGATAGCAAATCTCTTTCCACCTGCCGCATGCGGCGTCGCTGCTGAGCGGTCGGTGGTGGGAGGCTGTCCTCCCCCCTACCTGCCTGCACCACACGGTCCCCTCCCTGCGCTGGGTGCAGTGCTCACCTCTGCAGCGGCACCTTCCCCTTGAACTTCACAAATGCGCAAAACCTCCCCGTCCTCCTGGTGTGTCCCTCCACCGACGCACCCTTTGCTTTCACAGCCAAACTTCTGGGACTGAAGGTCTCAGCTAGAGGCCTTCATTTTCTCAGCCCAGAGTCCACCCTCCTACCTCTGTTTTCTGGTCTCAGCCCTGCCCCTCCTCACCCTTCATGCTCCTTGACATATCTGCAGGCCTTCAGCCTGGTCAGTCCCAGGCCCACCTAAGGCCTTCAGTCTGTCAGCGGCCTCGGCAATGATCTTCATGACCCGCACCTCCTGGTATTCCCTTTGGGTCTAACCCCCGCTAGTGCGCAGTGTAGACCCGTGACTGGCTTGTCACATGGCAAAGGAGCGGCGCTGTCATTCCCAGGGGTAGACGGTAAAGCTGTGAGTCCTGGCTTTCTCGCGTTCTCTCACTATCTCTCACCAGCGCTGTGGAAGCCAGAGGCCATGTGGTGAGGAACTGAGGGCAGCCGGCAGGCAGCGGGCAAGAACCTGAGGCGCTCGGTCCTATAGCCAGTGGGTGCCGGAGGCTCCTGCCCAGTGCCTCCTGGGCGAGCTGGAGGTGATCCTCCTGTGGCGCCTTAAGGTGCTTGCAGCCCTCGCTGACACCTTCACCACAGCCTGTGGGGAACCCTGAGAAAGAATGTGCAGCCCAGCTGAACCCCACTCCTGAGCCACACACACCACAAGATAACGAATGCTTGATGCTTTAAGCCATGATATTTTGGGCTGACTTAAAAAGTGCAAATCATTGCTGTTACTTTCCAGCAGTTTTGGTGATGCAGCTAATCAGATATCACCAGGGAAAAATCTGGCTGGGCCTGGCTTAGCGAACAGGACACAATGACATCAGCAGATATGGTTTGTTCTCTGTTGTCTGGGAATTAGTGATCCCAGACACACAGAGGTGAACAGAAATATTCAATCATTTAGTATCTGTGTGTCTAGCAGCAGAAATCATTGCCTGACCCTCCATGGAAGCAGGCAAAAACATCCAGAAATTCAAACAACCTCAATCTGTGTCTAGGGCAATGGGTACATAAATTGGGGCATAATTACACAATGAATGTGAAGTTGAAAGAGCTATACGTTTCAACATGACAAATCTCGAAAACCTAATGTTCGGTGAGCAAAAAGAGGAAACTACAAAAAGATATCTACCTGGTATCATGCATACCGTTTTAACACTCAAAGTAACACCAGAAATTGTTTCTAGACACAATGCATCATAAAAGCAGAAAAGAAAGCACGAGAAGGTGTAGGTCTGTCTTCCAAGCTCCAGCATAATGAGCCCCACTGCCCACTCGCCTGCTCCATTCAGACGTCCAATATGTGAAACAAATGGATGCAACTCAGCTCCCGATTCTCTTCCTCTGCAGTAACGGCATCTCCAAAGTGGCAAAGGCTTTGTCACCTTTGACTCTTCCCTTCCTTTCATATCCCACCCTCACATCTAAGTGATTGGCAAATCCTATCTACTTTACCTTCACAATATATCTAGATTCTGCCCATTAACATTAACACTGTGGCCTAAGACCCCGTCACTTTTCACCTGGGTTCTTTCAAGAGGTTCCAAACTGGTGTCTGCCCGTCTCCCGCTACTGTCTAGTCTCAACACAGCTGCAATAACGCTTTCCAGCTCAGAACCCTCAGTTGTCCCCATTTTCCTCATTACAAAGGTAAATGAGACCCTATGGGATGTGGCTTCTATTACTTCTGCAGCCTCACCCACTGCTGCTCCTCCTTGCTGCTGCTATGCTGGTGTGCTTGCCATTCCTTGCTCACTTGTCGTTGGTCGTCCTGCCCCAGGGCCTAGGTGCTTAGCTCCCTTGTCCGAGAACAGTCTTCTCCTGCATCTGTGTGGTCTGCTCCCTCACAGCCTTCAGTATTGCCTTAAATATTACCTTCTCGGTCAACATCCCAGCGTCCTTCACATTGCAAGCGCTCTGTACTCGCTGCTCCTCTATCTTCCTTTGTTTCTTATCCTAGCACTTCTCACTATGTGTCATAAAACACATTTTACTGGTTTATTGTTATGCTCTCCTCCCACCCAGAAAGATTTGTCTGTCATCAGGGAAGACCCTGGAAGAGTCTCAATCCCGACTCATAGCAAAAATACCTTCTGGCCCTGCCACATCTGATGCCTTCCCAGGAAGAAGGGGTTGGGTGAGAGCACGCGTGTGCAAGAGTATGCAGAACTGTGTGGACGTGGGTGGGAGTGGACCTGACGGATGTGACTGTATGGGAGATCCATGGGGTAATTGTATGTATGTGCTTTGAGGAGAGAGGGAGATACCTGGCTGGAGTCTAGGATGAGCCCAAAAAAACAGGCCTAATTAGTCCCTCAGATGCGCTCTTCGTCATCCAACAGGTGTCCTCGTGGGGCGGCCAGCCTTGCCAGTCCTCTCAAACAGTGTTCCTGAGAGGCCTGGAGTGTGGTGACTATTCAGCCAAGCATCTCTGAGGAGGTGGGGTGAAGCTTCAGGCATTTCCCCTCAAAAGCCCAAGGAATGTCGGAGAAGCCCTGAGAACAATGGGGAGCTGACAGTCCCTCAGGGGACCCGTGACGTGGGTGAGGGGGGTGCACAGCTGTTTGCCAGAACTTGCGGCAAGAGAGAGGGGCTGGCCGGGATACAGAGGAGCCATGGAATCCTTGAAGGAGGAAGCCGGAAGCAGCTGGGGATGACACCGATAGGCATTTCCCGCCTCAGGATGCCCTCCTGCTTTCTTCACTGCCGCTGCAGCTGCACAAGCAAATGCCACAGCTTCCCTCTGGCCCCAAATGGTCATCCTAGGGGTGAGGCGCTGTGGGGGCCCCAACTCCTGCCTGCTTCCCTGGCCTACAGGAATGCCGGGCTACTTTGAGGTGACTGTCTATAGCTCTGTCCTGCGTGACCCAGAATTAGGCTGCCTTTGTCAGAGGGGCTGGTGCTGAAGGCGCCTGGTCTGGAGGGCGGTGTGTCCTTGTGCCGTTTCACTGGCGCGCGTACCATGCGTTGTTCTTGCTCACAGGCGCCTGGCCGACCCCCGTGCCCCAGGGGATTGGAGGCTCCAGGCTCTGGGAGGCCATCCCCGTTCGGTGCCCTGTTCTAGGACTTCTAATCTTTCGCACTGCCATGCATTATAAGCATCGTCCGTTGACACACTCGGGTTGGGGTAACAATGCCTCCCAGACCCAAGTTTCTCTTGTCATACTGATGAATTAGTTCCTTAATGGCGGCAAGTGCCAGCACGAAACTCTAAGTCTCCCTTTTCTCTTCTGAGCAACTCTGACTCCATCGTCATATAGAATAACAATAATCCTGAATCCAACCTCTTTTATAATAACAGTCACTCGTTTGCAAACATTGGCCCTTCATTATCAGTAACACACCTCGCCGTCCACCTACCTTTACTGTGTTATTGACGGAAATGGCCACATCCAGTGCCTACTCTGGAGCCGGACCGCCTAAGTGGGGTTCCTATGAGTGATCCTCCCCTGGTGCCTCAGGCAGGCTGGGGGTGACGATGGGTCCAGATGGCAGACTGCCCTTCTGTCCAGCACCCTGCCTGTACCACCTTGAACACAGGAAGCAGCCCGCTCTCAGCCTCCCTGGGCCCACACCGCAAAGCCCAAGCCTGGGCACAGGGAGGCAGTTATCCAGGGGTGGAAGCACCCTAGGGCTCAAAGACCCGATTTGAAGACATGCTTCAGAGGGTGCCTGGGTGAGACACAGGCTATGAGAATGCATTGTCAGTGTACACCACCCCGGCATTCCAAAAGCTGGCCTCAAAAAGAATATTAAATCGATAGCTCATTGGTAATTTTCACCTTAAGTCCATGTGGCAGTGCCAATATTTTTGATGTATTGGGCCATACGAGCACTACCCCAGCAAACACATAGAGCTATAAGGAGCACAGGACACGGAGCGCGAGGGCTCTCTTCATGTCATGATGGCGGGCATGGTTTTACAGATGTGTACCTGTCAAAAGTGAACAAGTGGCATCCTTGAAATAGGTGCAGTTTATCTGTCAACTGCACTTCAATAATATTGTTAAAACAATTCTGTACTATCATCTCCCCTATTGCTACATGGGAAGACAAGATGAGCTAACATCACCTGTTTGGCTTTCTTTTCACTCCATGTGGCTAGTAGAGCATTTTAAGTTACATAGGTGGCTTGTAAATGTTTTCTTTGGGTGTGCTGAGCTCGTGATTCTAGTCCACTTCAGACTGTGAGACTGGGACCCAGGGGCAGGAGCTTGCTCATGTAATGAGGTGGTGGAACGTTATTATTTAATGGATCCATTGGGCTGGAGCTACCTGTGTTGGTAGAAAATCTTAGATAAGTTCTTGAGGGTAGAGAGGACACCCATCCCTGATGTTCAGTACCAGGCTTCAGGGGAAGAACTGGGAGCAACTTCAGAAGCCCTGGGGGGAAAGGGTGAGGCTCAGAGAGGAAGGGCGACAGAGAAGCCAGAGAGATGGAGGTCCGCACAGGGTGAGGTGACCCCCTCCCCAGGATTTCACCAGCCAAGGCCCTTCAGAAAATTCTAGTGTTCTCACTTATTTTCTAAGATTTTATTTTATGTATGCACACAGCAGCTGGGGTACAGGCCAGAGGTGTGGGGGTGAGAGGATTCACCAGAGGCAGAGTGGGGAGCAGAACAGGCAGATCGACTGAAACACACTGCTGAGGGGAGCAGCGGGCAAGACAGGAGAGGTCTGCTGTGCCATGTGGGTGCCCTCCCTGGCCGGGGATCACACTTGTGCTGCAGTGGCTGCAGAAGCCCCACAGTGCTGAGCTCACCCCCTTGCGCCACCAGAGAGAGCCTCTTCTCACTTTCTAGGTGAGGGCGGACGTAGAGTTAAGGCTCTATGCCTGGGTCGGTATAGTGAACGCTGCCGGTACCTGGGCGGCATGCACTCACAAGAACACACATTTTCCCTGGTCCTCCACACCAAGAAATCCCCAAGTGCTTGGGACAGAGCTCTTGACTTGTGTGGGTCATTGGCACAGGCGTAGACAGGGGCTCAAGATATGTCATTTAGATCCAAGGGACAGGTGTGACTGGGCACTTGGACATCTGCTAGTATAATCAGAATTTTAAAACTTAAGAAATTCATCCCGCTCCTCCCTTGATCTGGCAATTGAAGCAAAAAGGACTAATGAAGCCTCTCCCGTGAGCAAAGCCAGCCCCCACCACCCCCATGCTAGGTGCTTGTGAAATATACCAAAAAGTCAGGGTCACTTGAAGCCCACAAAGAAAGCATTTCAGCAAGAAGTGGTGCAGGAGAAGAACAGCAATCAAGGGGGTGCTGGGGAGGGCACCAAGTAAATAGCTCAGCACCCTGGTAGAGCCAAGTCCAGCCTGGATGGATGATGCACCTGATTAAAGAGATGCTGAATTTGTTCAAAATCCCTGGACAGCAGGGAGAAGGAAAGTGGGCAGCCTCTGAAGGCCCAAGGTCAGCAGGAACTGGGTAAATTGCATGGGAAGCGAAGCAAGGGATTCAGGGGAAGGGAATGTGGGCGTTTGGCTCCGAGTTCTGGCTTTACCTGGCTATAGTGGAGAATCCCAGGATTCCAGTGAGCGTAAAGCAGCCCAGATCCTGTCCGAGGCAAAACATGGTGGAGGCTGTTTGCTGCGTCTCTTCACTCTGATTGTGGCCCAACTTGGCCAGCGCTTACAAGGACGGTCTGATCAGGGCAGAGCAGCTTCCCGTGAGCCGGCCCCAACTCTTGCGCAAATTTGCTGGAGCTGGCTCCCTCGCCTTCCCATGGGGAGGCCACCAGGGCTGAAGAGCACCGATGCTCTCCCACCTAAGTCCTGTTCTCGCCCCTTCTCATCTCCATCAATCATGTACCAAGGATTTGCTTGCTAATACACCTACATACATACAACTAGTTAGTTCCTGAGGACAGATTGACCTAAAAGGCTATGGGAAATTAGAGGAAGGAGAGAACATTTGCCCTGGCTGGATCAGGAAGACTTCGTGGAGGAGGTGGCAGTTGAATTTGGAAAGGGGGTAAGACTGGGGTATTAATTCCTAATACCGCATAGAGGGCTTACTATGTACCAGATATTATTGTAAGTGTCGTACAAATAATAGTAACTCATTTAGGGCTAACCACAACCCTATGAAGTAGGTGCCATTGTCACCTGTCAGTTAATAGGTCTGGAAATGGCAGCACAGAGAGTAAGCAATGGTGCGCAGAGGGAAACCTGGGCAGTGTCCATGCCCATAAGTGCTATGCTATTCTGCCTCTTAGATGGGCAGAGGATGGGCGGGGCAGAGTGGTCCAAGCAACGGAGTCAACAGAGATCCCGG
The DNA here is from genome assembly GCA_019455555.1 of Galemys pyrenaicus. NCBI lineage: Eukaryota > Metazoa > Chordata > Mammalia > Eulipotyphla > Talpidae > Galemys > Galemys pyrenaicus. The sequence goes on along the minus strand of JAGFMF010011408.1, from coordinate 185,617 downwards.
GGTTAAGGAAGAGCATGCCCCCCTCCCAGAGGCAGCGATGAGTCTATTATGGCTGGAATGTTTGGTGCATGCCGGGGAGTAGTCCAAGACAGAAAAGCTAAGACTTCAGGCCCTCGAGGGGTGTGCTAGTGCTTCCCAGGCCCCACTGAAGCTAGAAAGCATGTCCCCCTCTGTCCAGCCCCGCTAGAACCTTGCTGCCCGTTTCCCAGGGGGCCTTGCTGAGCCCCATTGGCCATCCACTAAGCCCTACGGACGGGTGTTCATTCAAGGACAAGAATGGAAAATGCATCATGTTTAAGGCAGGGAATCCCACAGTGAAGTCCCCTTAAGCCGGATCGTTGCGTGTTTGGGGACTGGATGTTATTCTTCCCTGCTCTGCCTGTGTTTATGTCGGGGGACGTTTGCCATCAAAAAAACAAAGTCCAGGCTGAGCCCCGCCAACTACAAGCCCTTCACTCGGGCATTTCCGGCTGGCTCCCTCCCACCTGATGGATTTCTCCGCTGAGCAACATCAAAGATCCCTCTGGCTTCCCTCTCATCTTAAAGGGACTGGTGCTGAGAGGAAGCCGTTTGACTGTGGAAGAGAAGCACTTGTAGATGTGGCTTCTTCACCAGTCTTCAGCCTGTTCCATCGCCCCCAGGAGAGCAGAGCAGGGAACCCAAGGCCTGGACACCCCCCACCAGGGCTCTCACCTCAGGGGCTCTTGGTGGAGTGGAGCGCAGTGGGGGGCTGGGGGAGTGGGCAGCGTCCAGCACGAGCACCCTTGTTTTGCAGAAGAAACAACTGCAATGCAGGAGAGAGGGAGGAAGACCCCGAGGAGAGCCAAAGACAGGAGAGCGTGTAGGGGTGTGGGGCAGAAACTAAGGCTGAAAAGAAAATAGAAGCAGAGTTAGAGAGAAAATACTGCCTCCTCTAAGGCCCCTGCCACCATTTGACCAAAGCCCTCTGGCGTGCCTCTCTGTACCCTCACCCTGGTGCTCTGCCCCATGCCTGCCACCCCATCTCCTTTACTCCTCCCCCCTCCCCATCAGCCCTGAGACAGCTCATTGCACCCCATGCCCAGTCTGCCTAACCCTGCCTCTCCTGCCTCGCTTGCCAGGTCCAGGCCGAGCCCCACTTCCTCTGCTGTGGACCTCACTGCTCCCCAATTCTTCATGACCCAGAGCACACGTTGCATGGACAAGCGCATGGGCTTCCTCACTCCCTCCTGCACACGATGACATCCATCAGCCAGGACACAGACCAGCCCCACCCCTCCATTCCCGTCCCGCCCGCCTCTGCTGTTTTTGCTGGACAGCACCCAGGAAGGGGTCACGCCCTGGGGGCCAATAAGACATATTGATACGACATGCTCCGATGAGCATCCCTTTGACGTGAGCCACCCACTGACCCATGAGGCCTGTAGTGGTTGAACTGGGGGGGAGGGCAGGGGGCAAAATGAAAAGTGCACAGAAGATAATAGGAAGAGTCTCTGACTCAGGGGAGAAGCCACTTCCCAAGAGAAGAGGGATGATGAATTGCCGATAGCTGGGAAGCAGAGGAGGGGAAAAGAATGACGTAGTTGGGATAGCCACTGCACTGCCCCCACCCCACCCTGTCCCAAGCACAGCTGAAGTGCATGCCCTGCTCCAGCGGTGGCCTTGCACTTGACACTCAGCGGTGCCTAGCAGGGAGGATGGGAGACTAGTGGAGCCAGCTGTCTGGCTCTGGGACGCTGTGGGACCCACACTGGGGGCTCACACACCTGACTGCATGCGCAACCGGCCACTCACACACCCACCTGGTGGCTTGGGTCTGGGTGAGGAAGAGCCAAGTTGGCCCTTGTCTGACCCATCTCTGGATTGCTCTTCCTAACTCTGCCAGCCCCTGGCACAGCGCCGGGCATGCAGCCAGGCTTGCTAATTAATAGCAATAACAGCTGCCATTTATGGAGCACCTGCTCCGGGCCGGCCCCTGCTAGACGCCTTACAAGGATGGGCTCTTTGAATCTTCACGCTCCTATGAAGGCGTTGTTCTCAGCCCCATTTTTCAGATGGGAAAACACATGCTCGTAGCAGTTAGACGTGACCGGCCTCGGGTCATGGAGCTGGCGTGTGCCTCGGTTAGCTCTCAGCTTCACATCTGCTGCTAGAGTGAGGCTCGTAACCCCAGACTCCACTGTAGAATGAGTGAAGGAAGATGGAGATTCTACTCTTAAATGAGTGAAGGAAACCGGAATCTGTGACTATGACCTCAAGATTGAATCAGTGCAATGTGAGGGTTCTGGGCTACACATCCCCCATTTTCAATATACACATTTGCACACACAAACACACACGCATCTCTGACTTTAGTGCAAATGTTGCAAACCCCAGCAGGGAAGTAACTGCAGAGGGGGGCTGGAGGGGAAGGGAGGACTAAGCCAGGGTTGTCTTCACCCTAAAAATACAAGGCCAGGAGGACAGGCATCAGCAGAGCTTCTTTTCAGGGAACTGATAAAGTGCTGGGGAGGAGGGGGCCCTTGTCAGACCTTGGGGAGCCTCTTGCAATTCCCTACTTGCCCCTTTGGTCACAGAGGGAGGACTGGGAATGGGGTCATTTCAGCACAGCGGCTTCCCAAGCCCCAGCGACGAGGGTGGATGCGTGCCTGCGTCGGTGGGTGTCCTTGGTGTGAGCTGCTTATGCCAAGCCCCACCTAACAGCTGCAGAACGTGTAAACAAAGTCAAAAAGAGGAGATCCAGCTCTTCGACTTGGCGAGCCCGGCCAATGGCCAAGATTTTGCATAGACCAGGGCCTCTGGTTAGGCCACTGGAAACAGTCACCTCCTTCACCCCTGCTCACACTTTCTCAGCGACACCCACTCTGCCCCCCTGCTTAACATTGTGCCCACCCCTGATACGCTGTGGTTCCCTTCTATGCGTTCCCTTCTTCTCTTCTGGGGGTATCTCTCATCAAATCATAATGGTTATTTTTTTAAAAGATTTATTTATGCACACAAGAGCTGGGGTACAGGCCAGAGTCGTGGGAGGTGAGAGGATCCACCAGAGACAGAGTGGGGAGCAGAACAGGAGGACTGACTGAAACACACCGCTGAGGGGAGAAGTGGGTGAGGCAGGAGAGGTCTGCTGCGCCATGTGGGTCCCCTCCCTGGCCGGCGGCAGGGATCGAACTCGTGCTGCAGTGGTTGCCATTTGCTTCATAGTGTGTTGCTTAACCCGTTGCGCCACCAGGGAGGCCCGTAATGGTTATATTTTTAAAAGGAATTTTTTAATTGTTTGTCTCTCTATCACATGAAATCAGAACCATGAAGTCAGGAGGTTTTTTAGGCTCTATTGTTGATCTAGAATAGTGCCTTGGACAAAGTTGGTGCTCAAGAAAAATGTGCGGAATGATGAATGAGTGAAAATTTGTGGAACCAATGATCATGATTATTTTGGAGCACTAGACAAAATACTGACGATACCCTGCAGTAGAGCTCGTTGACAGCACCAGAAAAAGAACAGTCTTCATGTGGTCACGCGTGCTCAGCCATTCCCCCCAGGAGGGCCTGGTGTTTGAGAATGACTTTTAACTGGCCAGTGTGATACTCTAATTTAGAACAAAGAAGAATTCTTGTAAATATGACTTCCCTGCCAAGATCAGTTACTGCCATCGTCACTCTTGAGGAAGGGCCTTCATGACTGAGGCTGAAAACTATTCAATCTCACACAAAATCAATGAGAACGCTATGCCGCGCTGGGACGCACAGCAGTTGCCTACCGATGTTTATCAGCAGACAGGATCTGAACTGCAGCAGGAGTTGATGTAGCACTTCCTAAGCAACCCAGGTCAACAGCAACCACAACAGCAATAGGGGAATTCCCCAGTGAGAGGCCAATAATAGCTCATTTCACACTCATTCGCTGTGTGTGACCAGAGCAACTTACTTGACCTCTCTGAGCCTCATCAACCCTATTTGTGAAAATGGGAACTGTAATGGTGCCCGTCTTATAGGGCTGCTCTGAGGCTGAAATGAGTTAATAGGTGCTTGGAGCAATGCACGGTACCTAGGAGGCACTTATTTACATATTTCTGGTGAGTCTCTCCAGGAGAAGATCTATGTTCCACCTGTGCCCAGAACAAAATCTACAAGTGCAGTATGTGTTTGCTGTTTCCAGAATAATGATAGTGATGCAGGAGGCGGAGGAAGAGAAGAGGTGGAGGAGTATGGTGACGAGTAGGAAGAGCCTAACTACTTTGCTTTAGGTGTTACCCATCAGAAATGCAAGCTCCAGGAAGGCAAGCCATGACCCTGACTGCCGAGGCCTCGACTGTAGTGAGTGCTGCACAGGGTCAGTGGAATCCCACGTGTGACTTTCACCCAGGGGTTTCATTGCTCCCCGACTTCAGCACACATATTTTTTTTAAGACTTTATCTATCAAGCATACAAGAGCTGGGGTACAGGCCAGAAGTGTGGTGGGGGGTATGAGAGAATTCAGCAGAAACAAAGAGGGGAGCAGAACAGGCAAATTGACTGAAGTACACTGCTGAGGGGCGCAGCGGGCCAGGCAGGAGAGGTCTGCTGCGCCATGTGGGTCCCCTCCCTGGCCGGCGGCAGGGATCGAACTCGTGCTGCAGAAGCCCCACAGGGTAGCGCTCAACCAGGGGGGCCCCACATACATATTCTTAAGCAGGAGTCAGCAACGCGCCTCTCTCCTGTATGGAGAGAGTGGCTATAGAGACTTCAGATCCCTTTGCTTCTTGGGAAACTCACAGGTTAGCTGTTCAGTCTTGAGAAATCCTTCCAAGCCATTCAGAACTCAGTCAGTAATGGACCCAGGTAGGTGGGGAGGGTAATTTGTTACCAAAGATATCAGCTGGATGTTGAGAAAGAGAATATGTTGTATGCGGGTGGCCGGGAAGAGGCAGGGACTCTGTGTGGTGGCGTTTACACTGCAATCAGAAAGATAAAGAGGAAGCAGATTGCTGAAATCTGGGGAAATAACACTGCAGGCAGAGGGAATAGAGAATACAAAAGCCTCGGGGTAGCAAAGTGCTTGCGTCTCTTGGAACAGAATGGAGGTAGGTAGTCTTGGGCAATCTCCCTGCTCTGACGCTTTCTGTAAAACAACTTGTCAAACACACTGCTCAGTTATCTGCATGAAGAGGGAAAAAGGAAGGACATGGCATCCAGTCTCACTTCTTCCCGTCACAGTCGTGAGCTTGCGGAACAGCAAACTCGTCTATTTTCGACTTGACCGATTCCGACTTTGAAGTAGTCCATTCGGAGGCTGGGCTCCAAGGCGGCGGGTTTGCTAGGCTGCCTTCCAATAGCCAGCAAACGCAGAGGAGTTCATCTGTTTAAAAGAGCAGTTAGAAACCTCCGTGGTTGTGTAGCTCACAGAACAGGCTCATCCAGTCATTAAAGCAGGTTCCTGAAGATTCTGACCTGGTAGCCCGCTGCTACCCTCTTCCTGTGGAAGTGCAATGGAAGGTGATTTTTTTTTTATCAAAGTAGAATTAAACACAACATCATGCTTGTGTCAGGTGTACAACAGAAAGCTACCACATTTTTACAAGCAGTGAAAGGACCACCTTTCCATAACACCTCTCAAATTTGCACGCCATGTGCTTGATTGCACTCGCCGTGTAGTCTGGTCCATCACCTTGACGTATTTATTTTGTACCTGGAACTTTGTATCTCTTCACCCATTTCACCACCTCCCAGTCCACCGCCCACCCCCGTGTTTTCCTTCTTTATAATTTCAGTCTAGGTTTGCATGTTTTGAAGATTTTTTTTCATGAGAAATAGAGGTTTTGAGGGAAAATATTCAACATGTCAGTCAAAAAAATTCAATCAAAAGTCTGATTTCTACTCGCTTCATCTGTATTTCCCGAGTGTCTATTGATACACATGTGATGAATCATTTGTGTTCACACCCTGGGCAGGAGACATAGAAAACCTCAAAATATACGAAACACGAAAACAAGTTTCCCTGACCCCAAGAATCCTAATCAGAATCGGGTTCCATGACTTGGCTCCTTCACCCGCAGGACAGTCTCTGAGGTATGTGCTTTCTCCTGCTGTACCTCAGAGCTGCTGTTCTGACTTCAGGACCTGCCTTCCTCGGCAAGGCCCAACCCAGAGAAGAGTATGTGGCAAAGATGACACTCAACAGATAGTTATTTGCTTCCTTACGTTTCCCGACCTCCCTTGGCATTAGTTTAGGTGGCCACATGACTAGTTCTGAGTGAGGGAGAATCACCAGAAATAATGTGCATCATTTCTGGGCTGATGTAGTTAAGAGTTGCTGTGGGGGATGACTGAATTGCATTCTGCCCCCCACCCCTAGCCTGTTTCATCAGCTGAGGCTGTGACCCCTGGTTTATTTGGATTAAGGTGGTGATTAAGGTTAAGTGAGGTCATGGAGAGCAGGAATCAGACAGAATTGTGGAGGAGCACAGCGAGTTTACAGTGAGAAGGCAGTGGTTTGCAAGGCAGGAAGGGAGTCCTCATAAGGAGACAGTCTTTTCGAGAGACCTGGGTCTTTTCTAGCCTCCAGAACTGTGAGAAAAGAAATCTGTTCTGTTTAAGCCACCAAATGTGTAGTATTTATCATAGTGGCTCAAGCTAAGACGTGTGCTTCTCCATCTTTCTCTTTCCCTGCCATGGAGGCCATGTGATGCAGATAAGCCAACTATGGTCATCCCACCCGCCTTAGAGTTCGTGTGAGCAGGACATCAGACTTTCCCGTGTGAAGGGCTTCTGTCTTACTGCAGCATCACCTGCACACCCCTGCCCGATGCAGGTGGCACAGCAAGGCCAGGGCAGGCACCACCTTTGTCCAACAGGAGCAGAGGGCCCATGAGATGAGTTCTCCGTCTTGTGCAGCTTGCTCCCAAGACTGGTGAGGCCTGGATATTTGGATGGAGGCAAACTGTGCTTCCTGGGTCCTGGGACTCGGCCAACAATGACGTGTAAACTGCTCTAGGAACCCATGGAGGTTTCAAGAAGGAAAACAAGAGCTCCAGCTGCTAAAGAGTCAGGAAACCCTGGGAGGTGAGGCATTGTTCCCAGAAAGTCCCCATTGAAATGCAGACCCGTTGCTGGAAGGGTCACATTTCTCCTCTGACAACCAGGAGGCACATTTTCTCAGGGGAGGGCTGGGGGGGGGGACAGGCCAGGGCCGCAGGACCACCCTGGGTCACACAGTAGGAGGCAGACCACACAGCTTGGCCCAGGGTCACCCAGGAGCAGGCTGGCGTATCAGGCCTCAGTCTCCCTGTGACTTCTCGCAGGTGTGTCCCTCTTGGGCTAGACCACCTGCAGGCCCATCTTTCCAGACCACCCATGAGGAAGGCTAGAAATGGACTTTGGGGTCTTCCTTTCTTTTAATGGTTGCACGGATTTACATATAAGCAGTTTCTTTCATATGATCTAACCTCCAAGTTCTCTTTCAGAGCCAAGCTCAGGCCTAATCTCCCCCAGGAAGCCTTCCTTGAGTCCCTGGCCTTTGTAACACTGCTGCTCTCCTACTAGCAGCAGCTCGAAGCTCGGTTATTGCACACCACCCTCTGCTGGCTCATCTGTACCCTGGCTTTACTCTTGAGGAAACGGAGGCTCAGAGAGGGGAAGTGACTTATCCAGTCACTATCACACCCTGAAGACCCCCCCTGCTCGAACCGCCCCTCCTGCCCCACAGCTCAGCCTCCGTCATCACCTGCTTTCAATAACTCCCTAATCGCTGCAAGTTCTCGAGGTTAGGGATGGCTTCTTTTAACTAAGAACTGCTCCCTCTCCTCTGATCAGCACGCTACAGTTCTTGCAGGGCTTCTGCATACTTGATGCCCTCTATTTTCCAGATTCCACAGACATTAGTTAATCTCAGTTTGCAGATGAGGAAACAGACTCAAACTCCCAGGGCTTGCTCAAGGCACCCAACCAGCCAACTCAAGGTGCTTCTTACTTGTGAAGAGGGTCTCAGCTGACCCCTTCCTCCTGCACCCAAAGCCCGATTCTGCCCAATTGAATAGAGCTCTGCCCAATTGAATAGGGGCTCGTGTCTTATCTCCAAGCCTTGGGAGTGGGAGCAGAGGCTGCAGAATCACGCAACTTGTGGGGGGTGGGGGTAAGTGTGACGTGTGTAGCCAAAGCTGGGGCTAGTCTGCAGACACAGCTTCCAGCAATGGGGGTGTAGTGTGGTGCCCGCAGGGCATGGCCGGTTCTCATTGATCCCGGCAGAGGGGTCAAGAAGGAGTCCTGGGGCCCTCGGGGGCTTTTTCAGGCTTTTATCACATCATGACCTCAGAGGTGACCAGGTACACGGCAGGCAGGGGGGCAGGGGGGCAGGGGACTGGCAGGCCTCCTAACCCCCACTGCTCCTTCACTCCCTGGGCTGCTGCTGCTGCTTTTCTCTCTGTTCTCTCTGCTCTTTCCTGGTGTTCTCTTGACGCCACCCTTATAGGCCCATGTCTCAGCCCAGGTGCGCCCATTTGCGCACGCCCACGCCCTGCCGAGGTGCCCGCCGTTAGGCGTGCGCGCAGGCCTGCAGGGGTCCATGGTCGACACGGATGGCGGGAGGGCGGAAAAGCCTGAGCACTTTCCCATTTACCCTACAGGGGCTGCCCAGACAGGCTCGACTGCTGCCAACCCCGTCTGTCGGAACAGAAGAGGGGTACGGGGGGGGGGGGGTCTGGGGAGCTGGGAAGGAGAGTGGCGTCTCACTCCTGCTTGGGCACCTGCTGGGGCGGACTCGTGGGTCAGCCCTGAACCTACCAGAGCCAAGGGAAGGGGCAGTGGAGGGAGGGGCCAGGGCCCCGAGCCGCATGCGCAGTGTGAACCGCCAGTGTGCGCATCCCTTGGGTCGAGTGGGTGCATCCCACGGCAGCGAGGCTGGAGCTGTCTCACCTTATTCTGCTCAAGAGGACTGGCCGCTGGATGAGGGGACCCCAGGAGCAGAGGCCTCTGGAGATGCTGCCGGCTGCAGGTGTGTGTGGTGGAGGGTTGAGGGGGAGTTGCTTGGAAGAAGTCATGACTGAATAGCTTCTTCCACATCAGGGAATTCTGAAGTGGGGAGACCTCCTGACCCCACCGGAGCTGGGGGTAGGTACTGAAGGAAAATCGAGATGTGCCTGTGCGCGGCTGAGTTGAGACTCTAGTCAATGAGCCGATCACACAGCATGAAGCCCTGCCCTGCATGCCTGGCCTCCATCTGCCCTTCTTCGAAGGGCCCAGAAGCCCTACTCCTCCGGCCCCTCCAGAGTGGAGGCTTAGGAGCTGGAGGGAGGGAGAGTCAGCAGACACAAAGGAGAAGCCAGGTGTCCAAGCCGACAGTGATGAGGCCCAAAGCTGCGAGTGGGCAAGCACCTCGCTAAGTTGGGCCCGCCAGGTACCTAACCCTTGTCACAATCTTGTCTGTAGCTGCCGCAGCACCTGCACCTCCCAGGGCGAGGACATTCTAGGCACGGTTTCTGAGATGTAGGGATCTGGGGCTCGCACTTTCCACGGGGAGGGGGGGTTCCCTCCCATATGATGCCTGCTGCCAAGTGGCCAGGAAATAGGAACCCCTCCAAAACCACCACACACACATGCCAAGCCGTGTGGTATGGGGGAGGTAAGGGCACTGAAAAGGAAGCTTGGAGACTTGTGCCATGTCCCAAGCCTACCAGGGGAGTGCAATCCGGCCAAATGACGCCTCTCGGTAGGTTCCTCGGGTGTGAGGGGCTGTTGGCACGCCCCGCGGGACTGCAGTAACTACAAAATGAGGTCTGGGTCCCAGGGCTCCTCCTTCCATTTATTTGCTGTTCCACTTGGAGTGAGTCTCCTAACCTCTCTGATTTGTCATCAGCCAAAGAATGGTTTTAACTACTTGTAACCAGGCATCAAAGGGAAGCGGAAAGACATTGTTTTAACTACCTGAGAGCAGAGGGCTGACCTGAATGGTCTCTTAAGGTCCCTTCCTGTTTTGTGTTGCCATGATTCAAAACAAAGCGAAACAACGAAAAACCCTCCTTGGTAGAAAGGGGTGCCACTCACCCAAGTGGCTGCTTTCAGTACCAGCCCCCACCAAGTTAAGGAAAACTGAGGTTATACTGCCCCCTTGTGCTTTCTACTGTCACTGCATGCACCACCAGTGGCCCATGTGGATCAGATTAAGAATGGCTTATGTTCCTTCATTCATTCATCTTGTGCATCACACATTTATTGAGTGCCTCTCTCTGGGGCAGGCGCCATGCTGTTGTACAGTGTGGGTACAAAAATGAATGACAGTGGGACCTTTCCTGTAAGGGGACCACGGTCTAGCGGGGCGCACACACACATGCACATTCACATGCCACTCAGCTTTTAACGAGTTAAACTTGTTCTCTGCAAATGTGTTCTGGGCACAAAGAGGGCGTGCCTGGCTTGGGGGATGCAGCGGAAGGTCAGGAAAAATCACTTGGCAAGAAGAGGTGGTGTTGAGTTCTTTAGATGACTGGGATAAGGGTGTGGGACAGCTGGGTGGGTGGAGAGACCTGGGGGCATGTGGAAGTGTCAAGAGATTATGGGGGCGCACAGTGTGGGGTTTGGAAGGGCCTTGGGAAATGAGAAGTGGCTGGAGGCCTGCATGCCCAGAGGGCTGGGAGTTCTCGGAGGACTGCGCTGCTACAACGATGAGGATGACCATGACGATGATGTGCTTAGGTTTGGGTTCCTGCAAGTTCCTTGTGTCCCCTCAGCAGAGAAGGGGTTGTAGAGGATGGCTATAGAGGCTCTTGGGAGCTTTGCCAGATTTAGAAACAAAGAAAAACCCCAGGACGTGCACTGAAGTTGGCATTTCAGAGAGAGAATAATTTTTTAGTATAGATATTATTGTATCCCAGATATTATTGTATATAATGCAACATACAACTAAAAATTATTCTTTGTGTATTTGAAATTCAAAGTTAATTGGGCTTCCTGTATTTTTTCTGGCAACCCTATCTTAGGGCCATGCAGAAGAGATGGTCAAGGGGAATGGCAGTCGAGTTGGGTAAAAGTGAAATCATTCTAGGGATTTTCCACAAGTAGAAATGAAAGAACTCAGGGATGACGTGGATGATGTGTGTGAGGGAAGGGAGAGGGGGAGCCTCAAACCTAGTGTCCAGTCTCTGCTTTCGGCAGCACCCCACACCAATCACTGCACATCCCCATATCCTAGACAACCGCACAATCCAAGCTAAGACCCCATCTTTTTCTGCTCTGGCCCACTTCCTGTCCGGCTCTTTTCCCGTGGCTCAGCATTTTGGTCAGCCCTCCTTGGGCCGGGCGATCAGCCAGGTCCGGTGCCTCTGTTCTTTGACCCTGTCCCATGCTTTGCATTTAGTAGCATGAGACACCCAGCCTGGCCTCTGTGCCTGACTAGGGCAGATCCTTCATGCCAGATAGAGAAATCCTAAACATTTCTTGAAGCCCACACGTTACATGAGGGTCTTTATCACAGCCTGACAGCTGCCGGGGAAGTAGGGCCAGGCGTCCCAGAGCTTCTTGTGGCCCAACAGTGCCCACCAGTGGTCAGATATCACACTGCAGGCCAAGGTGAGATGGGCGGTGCCGAGTTTGTAGATGACAGGGAAAGCTTTACAATCGGGATTGGGCAGAGGGTCCTTTCCTGCTGGTGGGCATCCATCAGGAGTGCTGTTGGCATTCCCTCACTCTGTGGATCTGAGCAACACTTGCTGGTGGATCTGCTGTCACAGGGTGGTCAAAGATGTCATCTGAAGAATTGAATGACTAGACTCCAAGTCACCATTCTTGGGCAGGACTGGGGAAGATGCTCCAGGTTGAAACTGGTCAGGCTCTTCAAAAGCCAGATTTGAGAGATACTAGTCTACGAATAAAGCTAGCTGTGTTTGCAGGCCTACCCATACCCACTTGTGGATACACCCACCCAGAAAAGTGGAGGGGCGCAGTGGGCTCCCGGGGTGGGCCGCCAGAGAAGGTGGATGCCTGCGTCTCTGGCACACCCGCAGCCCCTGGTGTCACAGCCAGTCGGAAAGAACTAAGCACGTCGTCTCTCCCCTCCTCACTGAAGCCTGTGCGTGTGTGCCAAGAACCTGTGTTCATTGTCCCCAACGGGGGAGCTGAGAGGCCTCCAGGTGGCCCTGTGGGCTAGAATGCAAGGTGGTTCTGGAGTGACTGAAAAAGTCTAGGGGTCAGCTCAGGAGTCACAGCCCCCTGCCTTGCCCTCTTGGGCCAGGCTCTTGCCTTGGAAGCCTGGGAACAGCCCAGATGCTGGAGGGCAGGCTGACATGACCACAGAGTCACTGCTGGCATGGCCAACACCGCCAGGCTGGCGACAGGGTGAGCTTGCCCTCGGAAAGACCTGCCCTCTGATTTCTAGCAGGTTGTGGCACCCACCTTTGCCATGGCCCTGGGGGCCCGGTCCCCTACTTTCCTGAGCCCTGGACTTCAGGGATACAACTTATCTTTATAATGGGAATAGCTACCACCCCCCCCCCAGTTAGGGTCCTGTAGGCTGCATGAGTTGATACAGGTCAGTTGTGGGTTACTGTTATCATGAACACGCTTCAGAGCAACCTGAGCTTGAGCCTCTGCCAGCATCTAGTTTGGGTCTTCAGGGCCTCGAGCTCTCTCCCTTCCTTGTCTCATCAGAGTCTCTAGTCTACTTGAAATGAAACAGGAATTGCTCCATCTTTTCCAGGACAACCTCAGTTCCTGGGCCAGTTCTGCGGGCCTTCCAGATCGCAGACCCCTGGAGGTTCTGCAAATTAGGGTGGGCCATGGTCACGCCATCGTGCAGCAGCCCAGCTATCTTCCCATGCACTAGTTAGTGCATAGCACTTTGCCCTGAACTCCCAGGTTGAGCAGCCTTCAAGTGATGCTCCTGAAGCTGCGCCTTGTGCGGGCCCCCGGCCTGCCCCAACCTAGCCCATTAGCCCAACTTCCTGGCTGACTCTGGGAGATGTACATCCGAGAGACCCAAGGTCTCCACCTTCCGTCCAGCTACATCAAACCCAATTGCTTGCTGTCACTGGGTCCCCATGAGGGGACTCTGCCAGTGACCTTCACCAGCAGGAGACACATTTCCTGCTCCCTCAAAGTGGCCATTTGACTTATTTTTAGGTGTGAGGTGTGGATTCAGCTGTATTTTCTTCTGGATGGCTACTGGGTTTTTCCACCACAGCTTACTGAAGAGCCAACACTAGAATCATGGTCAACATGGCGAGAGGCTCTTGCAGGGAGAGGCACCGGAGGCTGAGACCGAGGGCAGGGTGGGTTTACACTTCCCCTGTATCTCACATTCATTCTGGAAATGAGCTTGTTGAGTGGTGAGGGAGTAAATTCACTGCACTACATCATTATTTGTATCTCTCTTGTTCTAAGTACTTCCATGTGAGGTCCTCAAGATAGTCCTAAGGGACATGTATTTATGGTCAAGGTTGGCTCCCAGAAGCTTGTAAGTGTTCTGTCAGGGGGGCTCAACCTCCAGTACTGGGGGATTCAGGACCACCACAGTCCAAAGCAGGAGTCAGCCAACTTTTTCCATAAAGGGCCAGAGAGTAAATGTTCTAGGCCAAACGGTCCGTGTGGCAACCATTTAATGCTGCTTTTGTAGAGAAATGAGCTAAGCTGCATTTTGATAGAATTTTATTTACAAAAACAGATGGGCTGGATTTGGCCTACGATGCCAGTGATGCAACCTCTGGGAGCGGAGAGCAGCTGAGATGAAATTCTGGAGACTTGTCCAGAGGTGAATCATACATCTGTCCACAGGACGGCACCCTATCAAATAGTGACGATATTACATGGGCCTGTATGGCTAGGGAGGTGGGCAATCTGGCTTAGAGCCCTCGGTTGTATGTCCTGTGCTGACCCTCTCAGAGCAGGTCATCCTGGCCCTCTGGGTCTCCCAGGCTGTCGCTGGCCTATGTCCAAATCTCAACTCGGGTCATTGCACACAGGCAGCTCCCCCCTGCCTGATGCCAAGCGCACTGGCCAAGCCTGGGTCGCCTCTCACAGTGCTGTCTAAGTAGAGACATAGGCTTGTCTGGGTGGGTGGTGTTGCCATTCATTGAACATAGGAAGAGCAATTGGGGGGTTTTGGAGGGAACAGTGGGTTCCGCTCTGGATCTGTTGAGTCTAAGATGGCCATGGCAGTGGTTGTATCAGACAAACGTTCATTATTGAGTCACCTGAACTCAACTCTATTCACACTGCCAACCTGGCAGCGGGCAGTAAGCTAGTGATGCCACCAGCAACTTCAGCCATGTGAGTTGGAGGTCTAGAATGGGCGTGAGGTAAAGAAGCAGGTCTGTTGCCCTTTCAGTGGATCTCAGTTCTTCCATGCATGTCACAGTGTGACATCTCCCTGCACTGAGTGTGGGTCATGCATGTGAGCATGCACACATATGGGCATGAAGACGTGAGCATAGCATACACACTTGCATGACTTACCTCCTTGGAGCGTTATTTCAACTTTAGGCTATTTAAGGGCTATTTCTGGGTATGTTCAAATTTTGCCTGAAGCAATTGACCTTAGAATGTGTCCTGAATAGGCTATGACACCAGTGAAAAGGCACCTGCTGAAGGTGGCAGGGAAGGACACTACTAGAGAGTTTTGGAATTCACTGGCAGGTAGGAGGCAACAGAGGAGGGAGCAAGGTTTATGGGGCGAGAATGTAGTGTAAGAAGAGAAGCCACCCGGGCCCAGGGCCTAGGAGCATTACTTAGTGGTAAGGTCAGGGAGGACGGCGAGCCTGGGTGGAGCCTGAGACCAAGTGGTCAGTGAGGTGGAAGGGAAAGAAGGGCCAGGTCAGGTCCTGGGAACCGGTGGTACGGAGTGAGTGTTCCAGAACAAGGGATGGCCAGCCGAGTGGTGGAGAAAGAGTTCTGGTCAATGACCTTTGGCTTTCACGATCTGGAAGTTGCTGGAGACCTTGGTGAGAAGGTCTCACCTCTCTTGGTGAATGGGTCATCCCTCTCACCACATCAGCGGGATGGCCAGGGCAGCTCGAGCGGTGAGTGGAGGTGAGAAAGCCTAGTGGCAAGGGGAGGGAACTCTTGTAAGAAGTGAGGCTGTGGAAGGATGAACAGACTGCTTTCTACCCCCTCAGCCTTTACACTTTTGTATCACATCCAATAGTCTTGGGGCAGAGTACAGTCTCTGTCCATTTTCTGCCATCATCTCGTTTCCCCTGACAGTTTTCCCCCAAAGAGCCCATTTTCTGGGACTGCCTGTAACCAAGTATAGCACACTGGGGGCTTACACAACAGAAATGGATTGCCCCACAGTCCTGGGCACTAGAGTCCAAGATGACGGCGCTGGCACAGTTCCTTCTTCTAAGGGCTGCAGGGAGGTCTTCGTAGGCCTCTCTCCTGGCATCCAGTGGTTCGCTGGCTACCTCTGGCATTCCAGGGCTTTTGGACACATCACCAGACCTCTCCATTTTCACGGGCTCTCCTTGTGTGGGTATCTGTGTTCAGATTTCCCCTTTTTGTAAGGACACTGGTCATATGAGATGAGGCCGAACCTTGTTCAGTGGGAGCTCATCTTACTTAACCTAGTCCACGAGCAACAGCTCCATTTCCAAACCAGATCAGCTGCTCAGGTCTCACTCCTTTTAGTCTCCTTTCTCCCCACGTCTCCTCCCTGGCCAGGACTCCTTCCATTTGCACCTCTGTGCGCCCCCTTCCTGCAGCTGCAGTACTGTCTCGGTCCCTCCTTCACATCCCATCTGACCCGTCTCCAAAGAAGATAAAACTCACCAGTTTCAGCAGTGAGATGACCTCCCCACCTCAGTGGAATTTTCTAAGTAATTTGAAACATGGGGGGACAGTGCGAGCAGGAGA